>WWET01006685.1:9958-25604 GCA_011038615.1 Limnodynastes dumerilii
GCCGAGCGGGACTTCATTTCCCAGTCTCGGCCACCGCGGGACTTCATATACTAGCCGCAGTCCCACTCGGCGGATGAGACTGTAAAGGTAAGGAAAGCCAGCCCTCATTTTAGCATCCAGCCACAGTGCTGGTCAGCCACGGTGCTGGTTTGGAGTCAGACTGCAGCTGGATGGTAAAATGGTTCAAGTAAGCGATACTACCCCTTAGCCAAGGTGGCATCGCCCCCCTTTGGCTGGCGCCCCTGGTGGGTGCCATCCTGGCCAAGGGTAGATTGATTTTTAGGATCCTTATGGCACTTAAGAGAGCCATAGGACTTCCTTAACTAACCGTTCATATTTTCCTTCTTAAGAAGGTAAATACAAATGGAGACCCCTTTCACACGCCCTCCCCTTGCTGATTTACATTCCTTCCGCCATCCACTCCTCTTAAAAAAGGACAGAGGCTGTCGTGGCACGTCTCTTCCTTCTTAAATATCTACGTGCAGAATTTAAAGACCGCACATACTCAATCTACATATCTAAATGCATAGTAGGTCATTTCTTAAGACAGGCAGGAGCTTCTTAAGCTTGAAAATTTCATGCACAAGAGAGGCTAAAGAGACAAGCGGGCTGAATATGGGTGCACACCCTATTCATATAATAAGAAATTATTAGCAAAATAAATATAAAACAAGATATATTTGGGATGCCACCTATTATCAGTTGGTGGACCAATAAGGTGAGCGTTGCTTACACATCCAGTGAAGTGTGCTGGCATTGGTCCATAAACATCATTTTTAGGCAGATATACTTTTATATTTTTAAAACATAAGGTTACAATTAATGTGGCACCATACCAACATACACTACACAAACACCAAATATGTAAAAAATATATTATTCATACATTTATCAAAACTATTTCCTCTATCAGCCAGTGGAAATTCGTGCTGTGAAACAATATAAACTAAAACATAACTTTTAATAATACAATAAAAAGGAACATGCAGATACAGCATTTCTATCCTCTATCAACCCTCAGGTGGAAATAGGGGGTAATTGGGTCACATTATTAGATGAATTAAAGGACCAAATGATAAAGCAAACAAAAACATTTTGGAATCTAACAACATTTAATAACTACCTTAAGAATAAACTAACACCACGGGGTTTAAGACCGAAGAAATTGTTCCCAGCATATGAATTGGCAAATGATAAATTGAAATCAGAATGGGAAGATGCCTTGACAGCCTGTTCTAACAACTTAATAAGGATCCTCATGAAACATGATGAGATTATTTTGGAGGAATACAATAAAAATATCACCAATATTGGCCTGAAACTTAAAGAATATGAAACCAACGAACAATTCCAATCTACATATGAGACTCTGAAAAAAGAAGTTGCAGACTTTGAAGCCTATATCATGGATAAGAAACGAAAAAAGTTCTTCAGAGACAAGGAAGACTTTTCATCCAACAGAGTATATGATTGGAATGCTAATAAGAGACCATTTAAGAAAAATTATAGGAAAACCAACCAATCAGGCTATTCCACGTCAGAAGTGGAATCATCAGAAGATGATACAGGATCTAATCCCAATACTTTTGCTTCTAAACAGACTACAATGAAGGATCATTTTTTAGAAAGGGGCAAAAAGATCACAACAACCTCTATAGAAAACCCCGTATCAGAAGAGGCAAAAAGAATCCTAAGAGGAAGAGAGGTATGGTTCAAGAGAGGGAAGAGCAACCGTCGCAGATAAAGCCTACTCCTAATGGTATCGCAAATGATGACACCCTTCAGATAATTAATCTAAGTGACAAAATTTTAACCAAAGATCAAACTAACCTGTTACAAAGAGGATTAACCTTCTCACCTACAAAATCTTTCGACAGGTTTGAGTGGGAAAAGGATGTACAATTATATGCCAGAAAATTGATTCTTTATAAAATATATAATCAAAACCAACTAACATCTATAAAAGACATAGACCTGATATCAAAACATATGGCTGTGAACACATTTTCTGAACTCCAGGAATGGACTTTAGAAGAACAGGAAGCTATCAGAAATTTGGAGGAACTAGGTGGATTGTGTAAAATAGATAATGTTCCCACTTTTGGGGAAATGACACGGAAACTGAAGAAGAAATCTACTTTCTTTCCAGACATTAACATCAGTCCCCCGGTCAAAGTGTTTACCCAGCTTGTCTCTAAACATCTGGATAACTTACAAAGGCAATCTAAAAGGAATATGGAATTCAACATGACGGATAAAGAAGTAGAAGCCCTTCACCAGATACAAGCTTGGGATGATGTAACAATAAAAACAGCTGACAAAGGTGGGAACATAGTAATTTGGCCCAATGACCTCTATATATTGGAAGCAAATCGCCAACTGAAGAATAAAGAATGTTACCGACCATTACCATCTAATCCTACGGAAATTTTCAAAAAACAGTACACTAACATTATAACAGAGGGTCTTCATCAAGGCGCAATATCAAAATCGGAATTTGATTTTTTATTGGTTATACACCCCACCCTACCAACAATATATTTTCTGCCAAAAGTTCACAAAAGTCAAACTAATCCCCCTGGCAGACCTATAGTGTCTGGCATGGGGAGTTTGACCGAAAAAGCCAGCATTTTTATAGACCAATCTCTAAGACAATATTTAACGGTGTTACCATCATACACCAGAGACTCCATGGACATTCTTGCGAAATTATATAATATAACCATACCTGTTGATGCTTGGTTAGTAACCCTTGATGTGGAAGGACTCTACACGAGTATTAACGAGTATTAAACATGTCTCTTTTTGAGACAGGATCAAAATAGCAACCGTCAAGAATTTATAATGCAACTTTTGGATTTTGTTCTGGCAAAAAATTATTTTGTGTTTCAGGATCGTTTTTTCCTACAGATACAGGGAACGGCTATGGGGACCACCTGTGCTCCCACATATGCTAACCTATATCTTGGGTGATGGGAGCATCAGGTGGTCTTCCATGAGGGCAATCAAATATTCACCGATTCAATTTTAATTTGGAACCGCTATATAGATGACATTTTTATGATTTGGACAGGCACTCAACAGCACTTATTTTCCTTTATTGAGTTTCTTAACTCTAATTCACTGAATTTGAAGCTCACATCAAATACCAGACAAGAAAAAGTGGAGTTTCTCGATCTACTTATCACCAAAAATGAGAATGGTCTTCTGTCAACGGATTGTTTTAAAAAAAAGTACAGCAACAAATAGTCTCTTGCACTCCTACAGTATGCATCCTATATCAACTATAAAAGGAGTTATAAAGGGGGAATACCTACGGACGAGAAGGAACTGCTCCTCTATGTCTGACTATAAAGAAAGAGCAAATGAACTGGAAAATAGACTGCTGAAACGTGGTTATAATAAAAAAACTTTTGAAGAAGTCATTTTTGGAAGCCAAATTGAGGAAACGGTAGGACATGATTTTTCCAAAGAAGAAGAAAAAGTCTGAACCTGGAGACTCACAACCCATACGTTTGGTCGGGACTTTTTGTCAACAGAATAAGGAAATTGTATCAATTTTGAATACACATCTTGAGATTCTGAAAACAGATAAAGACCTTTCTAAAGTAATTGCGGAAAACATCCAGATGAGTTGGAGACGATCTACTAACCTCAAGGATAAATTAGTACATAGTTATTTTACAACTCAGAATAAGAAAGCAAAAATCAAGGGCTGTTATAGATGAGGCCGGTGTACCACTTGTAAATATTTTATGAACAATAAACATGATTTTGTGGACAAGTTCAATAACAAAATAAAAATTAACCAGTTCATAAATTGTGATGGGAGTAATTTACTATCTCCGAAGTACATGCAATCTGTTGTACATAGGGAAAACATAAAGGAAATTTAAAACACGACTAATGGAGCACATCAGAACCATCAAATATGCTCAAAGGGATAAAGATCAATTTAAAAATCTTACACCGGTAGCCCGTCATTTTTTAACGGCCAATAATTCGAATTCTTTAGAATTACAAGCTTACAAAAATTACAAGAATTATTACATATACCAAAAAACCCAAGGGGAGGAGACTAGGATAAATCCCATTTACAAGCAGAATCCAAACTTACTTTTCTGATGGACAGTCTTATTCCAAAAGGACTAAATGAACAAAACAATTTCTCTAATTTTCTTTAAATATTGTTTTTGCGTATATTTTAAAATTACATCGTTAATTTGGATATTAATTGGTTAAAAACTTTCTCTCTCTTCTCCGGTCTATTTATAGACCACATTATTACTGTACTTTTTACACCCACCACTTTTGAAGATTCTTTTCATCAATTCATGTGTAGGGTTATTATGTCAGCAAGTGAATTTCAACAGACACTTTGTCTCGATTTCTTTCTCCTTTTCCTTCTCTCTCCTCATATCAGTTTATCATAGCAGTGCAACATTTGGCTACAATGTGTCTTATAAGTGTTGAACAGACACCCAGTAAGGATATGAATGGCAGGATGTACCTTTACTTTTGTTTTAATAAAAACCTCTGGTTATAATGTAAAATAAAAATAAATATAGTGTCTCACGTGTACCTGCGATATGGAGAAGGCGGTCTCCCGTATTGTAAACAAAGACACGTGACACACTTTTCTACTCTTTTCAATTGTAGTAAACTGATGGATATTATATAATCAATTTCCTTTTATAGATAATAAATGTTTTTTGGCTGTTGTTTTTATCTCTTTAAGCGGTTTTCCCTTTGGCTTCTCTCTAAGATAATTCAAGATAATTAGGACGCATCGTATATATGAGGAGGCGTTCCCTTAAGGGGGAGTCTCACAGGAACAAGCCACTGATTGGTGCCGCTATATAGATAAAACCCCCTCCCTCACAAACGTGTGCATGTGATCCTTGATAAAGCGTCAGCGAAACGCGCGTAGATTAACGGGGGTTCGAGGTGCACCTCGGTCCTCCATCCACAGTCTTCTAACCGCAAGTATATCTCTCCTCTCGGCTCCTTCCTTTATTAGGTGGATATTTGGGCAGCAGCAAAGGAAGGGTGAGATAACCCCATTAGGGGAGAAGTCCCGCCGTGAGGCGGCAGGCACCATATAGGGAGAGACTTATTATTATTAACACTAAGCTTAGGAGGTTTTCTATCTTAAAGGATTTTCAAATTAATATTATATGACTATGGGAGTTATGAAAATGTTGGTGATCTCCCATCTGCCTTGCTATTACTAACAAATACCGATTACTTGTGGTGATTAGTACTTATATTTTATATTTCGCCTCCATATGAATTTTATTGTATTATTAAAAGTTATGTTTTAGTTTATATTGTTTCACAGCACAAATTTCTACTGGTTGATAGAGGAAACAGTTTTGATAAATGTATGAATAATATTTTTTCCATCTATTTGGTGTTAGTGTAATGTATGTTGGTATGGTGCTACATTAATTGGAACCTTATGTTTAAAAAAATATAAAAGTATATCTGCCTAAAAAATGATGTTTATGGACCAGTGCCAGCACACTTCACTGGATGTGTAAGCAACACTCACCTTATTGGTCCACCAACTGATAATAGGTGGCATTCCAAATTTATCTTGTTTTGTATTTATTTTGGTAATAATTTCTTATTATGTAAATAGGGTGTGCACCCATATTCAGCCCGCTTGTCTCTTTAGCCTCTCTTGTGCATGAAATTTTAGTAATTCTTTTAGGGCTGAAGGGTGGCACCCCTTCCCCAATGGATATCAATCAGAGTTTAAACTTTGTTTAGCTAGAAATGACTGATTAGGGGTTCCTATTAAAAATAAATTAGATGTTATAATACATCATTATTTCAAATTTAACGGTGAGGTCTGTGCAACTATTCTTTTTCTTTTCTTAAGCTTGGAAATGGTCCCTAGTCTCTAATGCTTGTTTGACTGACATACTGACAGTGTAAATTCAGAATAGAAGAGAAAGTCCTTCTTTGTTGAATTCCTGAGACAAAATTCTTTGAAGGAAGATCTACCCAGAAAAAATATTTTTATATTTTTTAGCTATAAAAAAAACAGCTACAGATATTGAAGAAATAAATGCAAAAGGATAAAGTTAAATCATTAGAAACCCAAAAAAGTAGGAAGTTGCTGGGTAATGTGTAATCTAAGCTAGGATTTAAATCTATACTGTAAAATGAGTATTATTGTTGTTTGTTTTAATCTAGGTACATATAGATGCACTATTGATATGTAAATGTTTGCAAGGGACATGTGCTCCTCATTTTTTTAAATAAGTATTCTTAAAACTGATTGTATTGTCTTGTACCAGAGGTGGAACTAGAAAGTTATGGGTCCAGGTGCAAAAATAAGCTTTGGCTCTGATAATATCCCAGGTATCCCGGTGGGGATCTTTGGTGGTGCAGTGATGAGGGCTGTGGGCCCTTGTATCAGCATGCACCCCATTGCGGTTGCAACTGTTGCACCAATGGTAGTTCCGGCCCTGTCTTGTATGGTGTGAATGTTTTTTGAGGGGGTGGGGTTCTGGGTACTGATGTTCTAAATCTGTGCTAATGTTAAACAGAAATATAATACCTCTTTTATGAATTGAAATTATATCCACAAATGGAATTAATTATCTCAGTCGTTAGGGCGTGTAGGAATTGTTTCTTCAAATCTTTTTTCCTTTAATTTATTCTGAATTATACATAAGAACAGAGACAGACGGAAACACATTAATTAAAGCAAATATACTTGCTACAATATGTGGCTATCAATGCATTTTGGGTTTGTCATCATTAATGCACTATATTTTTTTAACAACTCATAAAGTGTATTTATTACTGCAAAGACTGAGTGTTAATAGGCAGTTTTGATTCACACATTAAATAGTTTAATTGTTTTTTTTTGTCTTGTTGTGGGATCTTGTTCACCAAATTAGTTGCACATTTGCATGTACATGTCTAGAAGATTATTGTAATGAATTAATATTAATTTCTGCAATAATACATACTGTAAATAAGGAAATGTTGTCCAATTCCACATCTGCTTAGTGCTGAAAAAGATTAAGGGCCAGATTTACTAAGCTGTGGGTTTGGAAAGGTGGAGATGTTGCTCATAACAACCAATCAGATTTTAGCTGACATTCTCTAGTGTGAAAAAAGAAAGTGAGAGCTAGAACCTGATTGGTTGCTATAAGCAACTTTTCCAAACCCGCAGCTTAGTGGCCCTAAAAGTTTTTCAAGAAACATTTTTTTTTTTTTTGCTTTTAAAATTTTTCATTTAGTTTATAATGAATAAAGACACATTACCTATAATCCTACAAACATTACACTTGATATACATCCCCAGAAACATGCTGAGCATTTGCCAGCAATTTCATCAAACTCTCTACTCACAACAACCTCTAGTTTCTCTGGTGAGTTTTGGCCCATTCTTCAGAGATTTTTCAACTTGCCCCTTAGTAAATTCAGTGATTTGTATGTTCTGAATGTAAAAAAATCACCAGAGCGAGTTTAATTGAGTGAGTATGTAAATCCATCATCTCCGGTGAGTTTGGGGAAGGTTTGAATAAGTAAATACAGCGAGTTTAAACTCGTGGTAAATACAACCAATCTCCGGCGAGTTTCTCAAACTCGCCCTTAGTAAATCTGGTACTTAGGGTTAGGTTGCAGGGAGGGAAGTCTTAGGGTTAGGCTGCAGGGTATGGAACAAAGAAAACACTATACAATAAAAATATCAGATAAATTGACAATAATATCCAGAAAAGCAATCTTAATACAATTACAAAAATATTACACATTATATACAACCACACCTTTGGGAGAACACATGATGTGTAGAAGTCAGTACTAAAATGGAATCACGTCTCATAAAATAAAGATGTCGGGCCGGTTCCAGACCCCTGCACACTTTCTGTACGTGCGGGGGTCTGTCCATCCGAGAGAGAAAGGGGAGTGCACACCCTCTGTCACTTTAGCGGGTGGAGGGTAAGCACAGCCCATTTGTATGTAAATGGGTCATATGGAACAATAGTTTAGAAGCTAGTGCTATTAGTGGGGTTATGCAGGTCACCCCCTGATTTTACACTAATAACATTAATTTTCACATACTCCCAGGTCACAAGATTATTATCAGGACACATCATGATATGCAATGAAGCAGTTAGCATATTTTGACCTTAGTGAAGCCCCAGTGTGGCACTTATGTAAGGGAAGCCGAGTGCCCAGGTTGCCCTCTTCCATGTACACACTTGCTACATGTTGAGACCTTTAAATATCCTCTTAAATAGGTCCTTGAGGGTGGTGAATGCCCAAGTCGTACAGACTTAGTACATGTTGAGACCTTTAAAGATCCACTTTAATAGGACCGTGAACAACTGCAACAGACAGGTGACCCGGTTTGTTATTGCGCTTGTCAGGGTCACTGTGATCTTACATTGTTCACCTTTTTTCGTGGTACTGATCAGTTATAAAACCTTTGAAAAGGTAATGTTTGCCTGTGACATGTGCTCACATATGTCAATCATGTTTTATATTAGTAGACCAGAGGACTTTAGTAATATTTCAAATGCTGTGAATACATCACCATATTGTTCAAGCATCTTTGACATAATTTACAAAACTTTGATGTGGTAACTGAAAAAAACCTCTACATGCTTCTATTTGTCTTTGTTTTAGACGCAAAAAAATTATACTTAGAGAGGACAATAGTTTTAGTTGGAATTTTCTAGTAAGTAATATATTGACACTGAAAATGTCTTTCAGCACTCGAAGAGAGAGTTCAGTGTCTAGTGTCTGTAAAGTGCAGCTCTTCGGTTTATGAATCAGAGTGAAATGATACTTCTAGATGCCGATGTTGCCACAGAATATACAATGTATATTGGCATGCTTAAAAGCAGCTCTGAACTATTGCACATTCTTCCAGCTGATTAGCTGGAATGAAAAACACCTGCAAGTAGAATACTTAAGACGATCCACATATAGCCATACCTTCTATGCTCTCTGACGAAACCACATCAGAGAAACGCGTAAGAGCTGGTCACTGCACAGATCTGATGCCCGAATTATGTCTGGACACTAAATTTTAAACCACCGCATTGCTGCACTTTAGTTCGTTTTCCTAACCGATGATTGCTGTATGTGTCTAAAGTTACAAAAAGACCTGATTAGCTATACCAGGTGTTGCACTAACCACCTTTTCTGGATTAGACTCACATTCCTGATCAAGTGTATACTTCAACTCATTATACTTCTAAGAAAAATATACAGACGGTCTCCCGCTATCGGTGGAGTTCCCCACTTTATTATTTGAACTGCATAGCAGGATAATAGCGATCTTTGAGCCCATGCACAGAAGGGGCTGCATCGAAGGAAACTTTACATTACCCACAGCCGGTGCACGAAGATAGCTCCCTGGGAGGAGACATACGGGTGGACTCCCGTTATCAGTCGAGTCTACAATAGTAGCTGAACATCTCTACACTTGAACGTCTGTACACTTGGAACATCTATTTGAGTAGCTTATCAGAGCACTTACCGCATCTACGGCAGCTTCTATTACTATTTTCTCCGCGGGACATTTGTCTTTTAGGAATTTTCATTTTAGTGTCAGCATATTGAGTGGTGCAATTGGATGGACTATTTTTTTCTATCAATATCCACACAACAAATATATGATCTACTGAGATTATTTGATATCTTCAAGTCCTTGGAATTATTTATTTATTTATTTATTTTTTGGAATGTTCCCAATCCCATTTATCATCATCTGAGCTCAGATTATTTTTCTTGCTCAAATATATATTTCTCTTGCTAGGACTATGAATGTATCTTTAGTCTAACCTATTGCCATTTTGGGTACCAGTATCTGTATTTTATTTTATTGTCTATATTGTTTTATTTTGGTTAATATATATTTTTTACTTGGTGTATTAATACATTTAAACTCTTTTATATCTATCTGAAGGCTCTTCCATATATTTTTTCTATTTATTTCTAGTAAGAGAATCAATAGAAAAATGTTTTATACGATGCAAGGTACTAGTCCAGTGGTTACCAAACTGTGCGCCGCGGCTCCCTGGGGTGCTGCAACGCTCTCACCGGGGTGAATGTTTCTATTTTCTATTCTGTTCCATTCTATTCTATTCTATTTTTGTCTTAGGGGTGCCTTGAAAAAATATGGAGACCCTAAAGGGTGCCTCGAACTGATAAAGTTTGGGAACCACTGTACTAGTCTATAAACTTGTTTGGAAAAATCTATATTTGATTCTATTGCCTTGCCAGCCACTGCCAGCAAAACTGTACACTACAGAATTGCAAATCGTTTAACTACAAGTTCAACTTCTGCAGCTTACAAAAAAAACAGAGCAGAAATTTTTTTTTTGCCTTTTATATTTTACTGACCACTGTGCAATACTTGGACAATTATTATGCTTGATAGCCTACTACACTGAATATATGTGTAATGGCTTTTTAAAAATTAGTCACTCTTGTCTTGATAGCCTTATAAACAGATCATATGTGTAATTGCTTCTGAAAAATGAGTCACTGCATGCCCTGTACTACACTCACTGTGTGTGCGTGTACACTGCACCAAGTGACTCCAGATCAAAACACCTTTTTTATAAAAAAAAAAGTACAAAATATAGCCCTAAAAAGGACTTTTGGTTTCAGTAATACAGCACAAATATACACATGGGGCCTGATCCAGACCTACGCCGATGCTCTGTGCTTAGTAAAGCACAGCGTATTGGCGTGCACTCCCCCCGACACTCCTCCCTGTGCGAGCGTATTTACCCTCGCTTACGGCGGCTGAAGGCTACCCTAACTTCAGCCGGCCTAAGCAAGGGAAAATACGCTCGCACAGGAGTGTATGACAGCAAACCCCTCCCTCCATCCCTCCTTCCCTCATTAAACTACCTCCCCCCACCCACCTACACTAACTTGAGTGTAGTAACGGCGAGGGACGCCCCCTCAGCCGTTACTATGGTGATAGTTTCCATAGTAACGCCGGCCAACATCTGGCCGGCTTTTCAGCCGATCTTACGCTTACGCCCGGCGTATTACTTCGTAGGTCTGGATCAGGCCCTAGGATGCTAGGTATATATTGTGACACTAGTAGAGCTACAACTGAATCTCCTATCTAAAATGGCTCCAAGGTGACGTGGGAGTGCCTTATAAACCCTCAAAAACACACGAGAACTGTGTTTCTACCAAAATGATGTTTTGCCTCGATTTGGAATCTGAATTTGGCAGGAAGATCTGAGCCATGGCTCGGTTTGACTCGGAACCCCAAAATTCAAAAGTGTCGGATTTCATTAAATCCGAACCGCTCATCTCTAATTTATACATGAACACTCATGTAACAATGAGCATTCAGAGTAAAATGGTGCTTGCGCAGTTAAAACAGTGTACGCATTTTGCCATTTATGAAATATTTTATGCAAGGCAGCATTATGAGATGCATCCTATAATCGCCACTTGTCTGGGCATACACACTATACAAATATTGATTATTGTGTATAACGTGATGCATAGTGTTTGACTAGTTTTAACCAAGCTTTAAACACCGGACCGTATTGATAATTGAGAACATCTGCAGACTTCCATATGCTACATATGGAAGTCTGTAGTAACATGGTACTGTAAATGCATAGAATCATTATATATGCAACGGATTGCAGCTTAATGATGAGTTCAGATCAGAGCCCCCCACACAGGGGGGAAAGGGCACACCCAACCCCCATACATAGGAGATATGCATAGGGGGTGGGAAGAGACATGCAAATCGTACAGTAAGGGCTAGGCTAAGCCCTTACATACAATGCAGTATCCCACACAGAAGGGTTTCCCTGCTGGCCGATACACAAAACCCAATACTGCAAAAGTTGATTTCTATGCAGAATATTGGTTCTGGCGCTCTCTAGACCACCTGTGAGTCCAACAAGTGGACTTTCAGAAATGGTGTAAGACATCTTTGAAAGTCCTATGGTCTTATAAAATATTAAGAGATTGTACACCAGCTCTTTAGAGTTGTTTGCCTTATGGTTCCCTAAGAAGTTTTAGCAAATGCTTTTGGCAGCTTCCAATGCGGCTTTTTTTTTTACAGGATTAAGCAGGCCATCGAAATGCCCATCGACCATCAGATTCTCTTATCTGAGAACCTATAAAGATCCCTTCTTTAGACTTTGCCTCATTGACCCTTGGGAATTTCTGTCTTCAGTAGGCAAAGACAAGCAAGATCTTGGCAAGATCAATCTTTATACAGAGTGGGGGCAGATAGACTTTCTCTGGATCAACAAGTGGGACACAGACAACATTCTTCACTGTGGGGGTAAACAACATTCACTTTGGCCACTGCTTCTTAACATACTGTAATCGTTTTTCAGGTCTCTGCTGTCCCACTCACACTGAAAACAGCAGTATTTTGTGTAATCGAAATACAAAATTACTTTTAAATTATCACAGATCATTGGTGCTATTCATATCTGATCTGCTTATCTGCTCTTCTAGGCACTGGTCAATGTAGCAGAGAAGCCCAGTGCAACATTCCTGACTATATTTAAGGACAAAAGTAATGTTCGGTGGGGAATTTTTATTTTATTTATGGAAGAACCCTGATTGCCAGGGTTGCACTGCCTTCACCACTCAGCCATCGGGAGTGGTGAATAAAAGCCTCCCAAGTACTCTATAAATGGGTCATATAGCACAATTTTTTACTTCAAAACTGTGGGTGATAATAAGAATCTAGGGCGGTGCAGAGAATACACATATAATAAAACATGAAGAACCTTATTACAAACTCATTGTCAACCAGTGTTTTAAATTATTTATTGCACTTCTTCCTTGTATGTTTCCTGCTTTTTAGAGTTCACTTACCCAGGTTCTGCCAGCCATCTTTACTTCTGCATGGCACACTTTCTGATCACTGAATGATGCTGTCACAACCCTGAGGTCACACCAGCGTCATTTAGATGGGAGGAAGCCTCTATAGAGAAGCTGTGTTAGCTTAATCCAAATCACATTCAAAATAATGTTTTGGATAAATTGTGCGGATACAAGCCTGGGAGCAGTCCTCATCTCATCCAACATAGAGGACTTATTTTAAATGGCTGATTGATCTCCATTTGTAAGAGTGAAATGGATCCAGACTTCTGATTTTTACGTAACTGGATCCCTAAGAAAAATATTCTGATAGCTCTGTAAGTGCAGGGCCTCATGTTCGGCAGCCAGCGACTGCTTTCATTTTTCTGACTTAAACAATTAGAAATTCTCTGAAGTCTGAAAGAGGACCGGATTCACAAATCCAGTGTGAGTTAGGTGCGCACAGACAGGCACCTAACTCACACGTCCTACCCCCATCCCACCCCCGTCTTTAGGTATCTTATGGCACTTACAAGTGCCATATGGCTACTTTAACAATCCATGCAATGTTTGCACAAATGTTGCCGCTACCCGCCTCCCTCCTCCCTCCTGCCCTCCCCGGCTCATCTAAATACCTCCCCTTAAGTTGCCTCTTTTTACCTAAAATACTGGCACGACCTGGTACGTAGATTGCGTAAAGGACCTAAAGTAGGTCCTTTACTAAAGATGGCAAATAGGGGTATATCACTTTAAAAGTGCCTACCACACTGCAGCAGTCCCTCTTTTAAAGAGGATCCCAACCTCAGAAAAGGAACAGTATAGATGATATATAAAAAAGGGGAAAAGCGCTGTGTGTATGTGATAAAGAATGGCCTCTATTCAATATAAAAATAAATCTCTATACAATATTAAATTTAAAATAAAATATACAATTATCCTTAATCATATACAGGACTAGTGAGCGGCATACAGGTCTGGGAATGCAATAAGAAGCTCCTGATGTGTAGTCAAAGTGCAAATCCACTGATTTTCAGAAATAAGATTGCAGCAAGAATCTTATTATACATAGGAGAGAGAGAGATAGATATTTGACAGTTAGTTACCGCTATTGATGGTATATTACAATATTACAATCCCTATTGTGGTAGGATTCCCTTAAGCTATACAGTGTGACAAAAATATACATTCCAAATAAATAACATCCAATATAAAATATAATACAAATTGTAACTAAAAGTCCAAAGAAAGGTCTACTATTGAATAGAGGCCATTCTTTATCACATACACACAGCACTTTTCCCCTTTTTTATATATCGCCTTTACTAAAGATACCCACCTAAGAAGCGACTGTTTCGTCTTAGCACTGCTCATCTTTTATCTGTGTCTTTTCTCTAAAGTATTGATGGGTTGGAATGCATTCTAATTGATTAGCAGAAATTTGCATGTAAGCACAATGTGGAAAAGTGTCTTATCTGAAAGTGGTTTCGATAAATTTTGGGTCCGTCCCAATATGTAGTTTGTTGTATAAACTTTATTTAATATTGAATGTATGCCACACCATTTAGCTCCCTATTTCTAAACTTATGGACTGAGTGTTCTATACCCATAACAACTGAACTCTAGAACTATTAGCGTTATAATCACTTCTGACCTGTCCTAAGGCCATGGCTTGCCGCGTATACGCAATCTACGTTAGATAGCATAAAATTACTGCGCATGCGTAGTAGTTCATATCGGTAAACTCCGGCTGCATAGGCAATGCAGCCGGAGGTCTGAATACGGCCCATATTGAGCTTTTGGGTTTTTGTGCCCCAAGTGCATGATTTTGCATTTTATTGGCATCAAACTGCAGTTGCCACACTCTTGACCATTCCTTAAGTCTACCTAAATCCTCCCTCATTTTGTGTACCTCCTGGCATGTCTACCCTGTTATATAAATTTGTGTCATCTGCATATTTTCCCATTGATGTCACTGGCAATATCACCTATTAAGATATTAAATATCACTGGTCCAAGTACAGAACCCTGGGGTACTCCACTGGTTAACTTAATGTGATACCCCAGTACGGAGGCTATTGCATCTGCTGCATTACAGGCGCAAGGAGGCTCGTGACATGCTGGTGGTTGCTAAGTAACCGCCAGCTGATACAGGATGCATGCGGCAGCACGAGGGAGCCTGGAAAGTTCTGGCAGGAAAAGGAAGCGGTTAAGGCAGTTGGAGTGGCAGTTGGTAGCTGAGGGGAGAAGAGGAAGGTCATAGAAAAATAGAAACATAGAAAGTGACGGCAGATAAGAGCCACATGGCCCATCTAGTCTGCCCATTTGTTTATTGAAAACTATACTGACCCTAGACCCTATTTACCCTCAATTGGGGTTACAATTTAGGATACCCTTATATTTATCCCAAGCATGTTTAAATTGTTCTACTGTACTGGCATCAACCACCTCAGATGGGAGAATATTCCACTTATCTATCACCCTTTCAGTGAAGTAATTTTTCCGCACATTTCCTTTGAATCTACCACCCTCCAGTTTGTATCCATGCCCTCGTGTTCTATTACACCTTTTCTTTTGAAAAATGGTACCCTCCTCTAGCTGGTCACAACCCTTGATGTATGTGAAAGCTGCTATCATGTCCCCCCTCTCCCTTCTCTGCTCCAAGCTATACATGTTTAGTTCCTCTAGCCTTTCTTGGTATGATTTGTTACAAAGGCCATGAACCATTTTAGTTGCTCTTCTTTGCAAAGTCTCTAATGTATTTGTCTTTCTGGAGATATGGCCTCCAGAACTGAACACAGTATTCTAG
>WWET01006685.1:27126-44917 GCA_011038615.1 Limnodynastes dumerilii
CGATCCCCAGAAGGGATTCCATTTACTACAACCCTTTGTTGTCTATCCTGTAACCAAGATCGTATCCATGCAACTATCTTTAAGTCCAATCCTAAAGTTTCCAGCTTATTTAACAGTCTGTGATGTGGCACAGTGTCAAAAGCCTTACTAAAATCTAGATAAACTATGTCTACAGCTCCCCCTTTATCTAATACTTTAGTGACCCAGTCAAAAAAATTCAATAAGATTTGTTTGACATGATCTTCCCCCAGTGAATCCATACTGCTTTGGATCCTGGAAGTTACTGGATTTAAGATACTGTACAATTTGTTCCTTTAACAGTGTTTCCATCAAATTTCCTACTACTGATGTTACACTCACTGGTCAGTAGTTTGATGCTTCTTCCCTACTTCCACTTTTATGCAGGACATTTGCTATTTTCCAGTCCTCTGGAATTACCCCGGTTATTAGTGACTAGTTGAATAATTCAGTTAATGATGTTGCCAGCACCCCTCTAAGCTCTTTTTAGTATCCTCAGATGTATCCCATCTGGTCCCATTGTTTTGTCCACTTTCAGCTTTGAAAGATCTTTTAATACCTGCTGCTCTATTAAAGTTATAGTAATTGCTCCCATTGTATTAATAGCCTTTCAATTTATGGGCCGTATGCAGAGCTCCGGCAACATTGCATATGCGGCCGGAGTTTTCTGAACCCTTCCTTAACATATAATAATACACCTCCTCCAGTTTTCCCTGCTCTATCCTTCCTAAATAAATTATAACCCTGTATAGATAGGTCCCAGTCATGATTTTCATTACACCATGATTCCCACAATATCAAGATTATCCCTTGACATTATTGCTATTAGTTTAGGGATTTTATTTCCTAAGCTCCTAGCATTTGCACACATTGCTCTGAGAGGTTGCATTATGAATCTCTTATTCTTCTGTTTTTTATTATTACTAGATATGTTTACATTGTTTTTTTATGTTTTGTTTTCCATTAGTTGATGTGGCTATGCTATCTATCATTATTGACTGGCCACACAACACTTCTTGGTTGTTGTAGCAGCTATTTTTATTTAGAGCATTCAAACTGCTCACTTAGAATATCTGTTCCAATAGAAGATGGGTGCAAGCCAACCTTTTTATACTAGTTTCTGTTTTGCCAGATGACATGGATATGTTTAATGACCCCAAATCTTTTCTTATGACACCACTTGCTAAGCCACAGATTGAAATCACTAATGTGCATCATTCCACCTTAAAACCATGTACTGGCAGCACATCAGAAAAAGTTACAGTATTTGCCACCTGCTTAAGAGCAGTTTTAAACTTTCTAAATTCATCTTTAACAGCCACAACTACAGCATTGGCTAAGTCATTTGTCCCAAGATGGATAATGACATTAACCTCCCTTTCCTTTCTCATTGGGCCTGATCCAGACTTCCGCCAATGTGCTGTGTGTACTAACGCACAGTGGTTTGGATCCAGAGCTACGATGGTACACTGTGCGGTTTAACGCTTAGTGTACTCCCCCGACACTCCACCTTGCCCCAGTGTATTAACCCTCGCTTACGCAGGCTGAAGGCTACCCTAACTTCAGCTGGTGTTAGATATTGTTAATACGCTGGTACGTCAGCGTTAGTACGCTAACGCCGCCCTACCAGCCTCATTATCCTCTTTCCCCCCACCTATCTGCACTAACTGCAGCGTAGTAGCGGAGGGGAACGCCCCCTCCAGTGTTACTACGCTGCTGCTATGGACGGCTGATCCGCGATCTGGCGTTTCCATCGCTACGCCGGGCAACATCTACCCGGCGCATGCGCTTATCGTCTTTTTAGATGATCTTACACTTACGTCCGATGTATTAACGCCGGGTGACGGAGGTGTGGATTAGGCCCAGTGTATTGGCATGCACTCCCCCCTGACACTCCTACTGTGGCTGGCGTAATTACACACTGTTACGCCAGCTGAAGGCTACCCTATCTTTAGCCGGCATAATAGTGTGAAATTACGCCGGCCACAGGACCGTAACTTACCAAACCTGCCCTCCCGCCCTCATTTCCTTACCTCCCCCCGCCTTCCTTCCATAACTGTTGCGTAGTTATGGCGAGGAACGCCCCTTCAACTGTAACTATGCAACAATTAGGTACCTAAGGAATGGGTTTCCCTAACTACGCCGGGCAACATCTGCCCGGCGCATGTGCAGATTGGCAAAACTGCCGATCTTACACATACGCCCGCCATAACCACGGTGATGGCTGTAGTTCAGGATCAGTCCCATTGTCTTTACAATATTTAAAATGCACATTTTATCCCGTGGAACTGTAGCTCCAGGCAAGCACTTCACCTGATTCCTAATTTCAGAACCTCTTTCCAGCTGGAAATGCAATGGAAGACATTAATTAGCAACCTTCAGGATAGGAAAAATTGGATTAAATAATTGTTTTTAAAAACCAAGAGGAAAATCCGTCTAGCCAGGGAGTTTTATGAAGAGGAGGCTTTTGATAACTTGAGAAATTTCTTCCTGTGTAATATCGCATTCTAATGCTACCTTCTCTATGGGGATAAGTTTTGGCAAGTTTGCCTTTTACAAAAGATTTATTAGTTTAGCTGCATCAATTGGTCTAGAAGAATATAGAGATGAGTAATTATCTTGAAATTGAGCTACAATTTCTTCAGATTTAGTGTATATTTTGTAATTAATTTGGGATTTTATTGCTGTGATATAGGATTTTATTTAACTGGGTTTAGACATTGAGGCATGTAATTTTCCAATGTTATTGCCCCATCTATAGTATTTCTGCATAATGTAATTACAGAAGTCAAATATTGATCTAAAATTTTTTTTGCCCGTGAATATATTTTATAGTGAGTGGGGAGATAAGTGAATGGCAACTTAATTAGTAAAATTAATAATTTATTTATACACACATAAAATAATGCAATAAAACATATCAAAACAATACTTGTAAAAAGCTATATATTAATTATTTTTCAAGACAATCGCTTATCCCCCCCACACACTCCGTATGTAGTTGTGAAGGGATCCCTGTTAAGGAGAAACATTTTTAATCCTATCTAAATGTTTTTTTGGATACTAAGACTGAGAAGTTTTGAAAGATTAAGATGTAAGATGTAAGATTCTGCTATTACCAATTGGGTCTCCGAGGAGCAGGGTAGGAGCCAGAAGAGGACCTGAGAAGGAAGGGGTGGCCACTATTCTGCCTTTGAAAAAAACCCAGATCGTGGGCAAAATGTACGTCAGGCACCAGCACCATCGGAGCCACCGGAGATCTTGCCACTGTGGATATGCGCACCACTACATGCTGATTGGTGGCCGTTCTCCGATTTTACCAGCAGTAGTCCAGCTCTGCCCGTGGGACATCTCAGGTTATTGTATACTGCCCAGCATTCCCTTCCCCCTCCTCCCCTTAGATAATGAGGGAAAGATATACACAAATTTTTTGTGTGAAGTGTGGGCAGTGAGACTACTAGTTGTTTCTTAGGGTTATCATCTGTATTTATAGATAGAGCTGTGGCAGTATATTTTTTAATGGTTGATGTTTAAACTGAATATGCATTGATTGTGTGTATTGATACAATGTGGACCGTGTTAGATGGATAGAGCTTATTTCATTCGCCTGCTTTTAAAAAAAAAAAATACTTTTTTAAACATGTTATAAATAAAATTGAGTATTAATTAGACTTGACTCTGTTTCAAATTGGGTTGTGCACTATTAAGGTTCTTTGAGGGTATCTGCATGGATGCTCCTTTTTTCCTTTTTTTTCTGTGGCCACTCTTCTGCCTGCATGCCTGTTCCAGGTTACTGTCGTGTTATTAATATTGTGTACAACCAGACGTTCAAGGCCAAGACATGCCGATAAGGTAGCTTGGTGGGAGCAGAGGGTACATGACACTAACATAACTCAATGCTAGTTTATACTGCGCATATGTGGAATGTAGAAATTAGTTAGATAAGTAGTATCAATTAACTTACTTAAAACATGATTATAACCTAAAAAGGTAGGGAGTTCCGGCTATATTGTTGTCGGGGTACAAAATACTTGGCACAAAGTCAGCTCGCCCTAGACTGATCTGACTTAATGCAGGAGTGATCTGGGCTATGAATGTAACTGATTTGACTAAGTGCATGGGTGACCCAGGCTTTGTACGTAACTGACCTGCCTTGAGTGCAGGAGTGACCCGGACTTTAAATGTAACTGACCTGACTGATTGCTGAAGTGACTCAGGCTTTGTACATAATTGACCTGAGTGAGCGAAGAAGTACCCATTGACCTTCTCTAGCTCGACAACGAGATTGATTATTATCAAGCAATAAAAACCATCTGAAGCTAAGTATTATTTATGTATTTTGCTTAATTCTTTATTAAATACTATAGTTAATTAAGCATTGTATTGTGTTGTGTCCTTTAACTCTGAGTATTTACTGATACTTAAGTTTCACAGGAGATTACAATAATTGTAATGATTTTCCCCTAGGTAAGGTCTCTATATTGACGCTACGTGCTGCAGATTTCTAATTCACTGACTGACTGAGAAACTCTGCCCAACGTGTGGCACCTCTACCTCACGGACAGAGTTTCCCCATCTGTCTAACTCTTACTGCCAAGTAAAGGGGTAATAAATTAATGGAAGCCTTGTATCTCTTGCAGAGCTAATGCAGAGCTTTCATTATTATACTACTGCTGTACTTGCCAATAATTGAAGAGTCAGACAGTCAGGGGAAATCCAGCCAGGAGGTGGAGGTTCAGGGTCCAATAATTGGACTTGCTCACACATTATATGATATTGTACCCTCAGTAAGATAATCTGTCAGGAATCCTGAACAATCAGAGCCTTTCAAGAGCATATCTAGGATGATAATCAGAGGTTTTAGAAACCCATCAGCACCACACACTAGGGTGAATTTGGCCCGATCCACAATAGTTGTATGATTGGGCCGATAATTGCCGTAGTGTGTGACCAGCTTTATTGGGTGAATAGGTTGATGGGTGCTGTGTGGGAAGATCTTCATGGTAGCTGAAAGAGTGGATGAAAATGTTGTTTGGTACTAGGAGGGTGAAATGTTGATAGAAAGGAGATGAATAGGATAATGGATTCTCAAAGGGCGATTGATGAGTTTTTGAAGGATTTTCATAGGGTATTAATTAATTTGAGATTTGTGTCAGTGTGTGTATCTGTATGTGGGGGATAGGGGACGTGACATGATTTGCCTGCTCTGCGACTCACTCTGAATGCAACCATTGTTACCCAACAATCTAGCAACTCCTGCACAATCATTTGCTCTCTCTGTTTTTATTGTTGTACAACTTACAAAAACAGTCAATGGGAAATGCAGCTTCCCTGTCTCAAGTGTCTGCTTATGCTAACAGCAAATTGTAATAACAATAGACCTGATTCACACTTAAGAAAGAATATAGGAACATTCATAAATTTACGCACACAAAGACAAGTAAGAATGATTCACAGATCCTAAAGAAAAATGCTAACCACACCCATGGCTTCTTAGGAGTCTTATCTGTAGGTGCTTATATTTAGGAACAGCTTTGTTTCCCAACTATGAATCGTGCTTATATTTAGGATCGTTAATATCCTCATGATTCACAGCTAAGCAAAGAAACACCTTAATTGATTAAGTTAAGAAGCAGATTGATTTTGTTATGCTTTCTTTGTTTATAGAACATTTTTTGACAATTATTAAAATCATAAATATTTATTGAAGGATTAAGAAAGAACCATTCAGCTTTCAAAGCTGTTATAACATAAATATCAACATAATAAATCTCTACATAAATTAGTATCTCAAGGTCTCACACAAACAATGCAAACAGACTACAAGTTAAATAAAAAAAAAAATATGTTTAAAAAATGTTTACAGTAAACAATGATATCATACACAAACTGCAAATAAATGTAGATAATGAGCACTTTTCAAATTTAAAGTCAAACACAAAATGGTGACATAACAGCAGTTTTAAAAGATAAGCCTTTAACTGTTTCAAAATAAACACATGCATTCATTATAATCACAGCAGCTGTGTGCTGAACAAACAGAAAAGCATGAGGCTTTTGCTCTATGTGGATGTAAACTTAAGAATGGTAGGGGGCATTCTTATCTTTTCCCGTGCATATGTTACTCTGTGCAAGCCCTTCTTAACTGTGAATCATTCTTAAGTCTCAAGGAAAGTCCATGTACATTAGAAGCCCGAATGCTGCTCATTTGCATTAAGAGTCTTGCCCCTCTAGCCACGCATACGTAAGTCATTACATTTTCAAGCGTGAATCATTCCTAAGTAGCCATTTGTCACGGTTCGCGGCAGGTGCCGCACTTACCCGTTTAGCTGCGGGCGGTCCGCAGTCCTCTCCTGGTGCTTCGGTCCTCTAAGCTCACGAAGTCTGTCACTAAAGCAGTGACAGACTCCACCACTTTCCCCGCTGCCTGCTGCATCTTGATCTCGGCGTCCGGTGGTGCCTCCGGTCTGTGGGCGCCGCCATCTTGAAATACTCACGTGACGCTGTCCACCAATGAGAAGCTTCTGCTCCAGTCCTCCAGCCAATCGGTGCACAGGGCACACTATTTAAACCCTGTGCCCAGATCAACTTGTCGTCTTCCTGAGCTAAGCTGTCTTGACCTATCTATCCTGAGCTAAGCTAACCCTGGTCCAGTCAGATAACCCTGGTCCAGTCAGATAACCCTGGTCCAGTCAGATATCCAGATCCAGTCCAGCTATCCAGGTCCAGTCTGCTATCCAGGTCCAGTCCAGCTATCCAAATCCAGTCTGCTATCCAGGTCCAGTCTGCTATCCTGATCCAGTCCAGCTATCCAGATCCAGTCTGCTATCCCGGTCCAGTCTGCTATCCCGGTCCAGTCTGCTATCCCGGTCCAGTCTGCTATCCAGATCCAGTCTGCTATCCCGGTCCAGTCTGCTTTCCAGGTCCAGTCTGCTATCCAGGTATCCAGGCCCTGTCTGCTATCCAGGTCCCGTTTGCTATCCAGGTCCCGTCTGCTATTCTGATCCCATCTGCTCTCGCTGTCCTGGTCCTGCCGTCCTGGTCTCAAGTCCTGGTCCTGCCGTCCTGGTCTCTAGTCCTGGTCCTGCCGTCCTGGTCTCTAGTCCTGGTCCTGCCATCCTGGTCTCCAGTACTGGTTCTGCCATCCTGGTCTCAAAACCTGGTCCTGCCATCCTGGTCTCAAGTTTTGGTCCCACCGTCCTGGTCTCGCTGTCCTGGTTCTGCTGTCCTGGTCTCATCATCCTGGTCCTGCCGTCCCGGTTCCGCTGTCCTGGCCTTTTCTGGTTCCAGTTGCCGTGGTCATTGCAGTCCGGTCCAGGAGCCTTGCAGTCCAGCCCGTACCAGCAGCCTAGCCCACCAGCCCGGCGCAACCCAGCAAGCCAATCCGGCGTAACCCAGCATGCCAGTACAAAGAGTCTACTCACAGTGCCTGGTTCCTGCCTTGATCCTGATCCAGCTTCTCAGCCTTGATCCTGATTCAGCTTATCAGCCTTGATCCTGATCCAGGTTCTCAGCCTTGATCCTGATCCAGCTTCTCAGTCTTGATCCTGATCCATCCACGCCAGTCCAGCTGATCCAACCCAGCCAAGCTGATCCACTCCAATCCAGCTGATCCACTCCAATCCAGCTGATCCACTCCAATCCAGCTGATCCACTCCAGTCCAGCTGATCCACTCCAGCCAAGCTGATCCACTTTAGTCCAGCTGATCCACTCCAGTCCAGCTGATCCACTCCAGTCCAGTTGATCCACTTCAGTTCAGCTGATCCACTCCAGTCCAGCAGATCCACTCCAGCCAAGCTTCTTCACTTCAGTCCTGGTACAGCTTACTTCTGACTCCAGTCCTGATCCAGTCTGTTCTTAACCCTGTTATCCAGCTATCAAGCTACTCAGCTATCCAGCTATCTTGAACTTTGCACTCAAGTTCGGCATAGTCCGGCCACCAATCTTCTACTCTCTGGACATGCACCTCTCACTCTAATCCGGCTTGTCCTGGCCACTCTATTCCACTTTTGGGACATTCCTACATCTGACTCAAGCCGGCATTGCTCCACCATTTGTTCTGTACTTCACACAGTTATCTTTCATTAAAATCACTAATTCTACTTCACTCCTGCTCGTCTGTTACTTCCCTGGAAACCCGGGACAGGTCCCACAATTCCTTGCAGTTCGTGACACCATTCTTATATGTGAATCATTCTTATATAGTTTAAGTGCGTAGTTTTGAGATCTGAGCATGCTCAGTTTAACTGTTCTTAAATATACGCACTTAAATCCTGTTCTTACTTTCTTGTGAATCAGATCCAATATTAGTGGGGCTTCTAAGAAAGAAAAAAAGGTGCTTGTAAGAAGAAAATGTATGCAGAACAAACCTCAAGATGGCTTCATTTTGGGTACACAGAAACGACAACAGTTGGCAAGTTTAAATAACGCTATTATTGCTTCATCCCCATTTCAATTTCAATAATCCCCATTACATTTCATTCATCCCTATTTGCTTTTGTGTAGATGTTCATGGAGGGGGGGGGGGCAAAGCACAGTCTTCCCCTCACAACAGAAATCATGACGGGGCAACAGCCCACTCTGTCCCCCGGTTCCTACATCCCTGGCCAAAGCTGCCATTTTTAAGCATAAGCCATAGTATAAAGATACACATACTAAACTGACTTCAGTTAAATTCATTTTATTGCTTAATCAGTAACCTACTTTTTGCATTGTTTTCCTGACATGAGATTTGTGCACCATGTCAACATGGAAGCAGTCTAAAAACTCTTTTCTGTTTTGCCTGTAAAATCAATAGAAGAGGACTGCTAAAACAATGTTGGAAGTAAGCATTGAACACATTCGCCATGGTCCTCAACATAATCAAGGTTTTCAAAGAAGCACTGTAATAATCTGAAAGATCTTTTTTGACAACACATCTCCAGAGGCTTACAGCATTTAATTTGTTACTGACCCTTACTGGGAGGTCGTAGCTGGATCACTTCCATTCCTCTTTTTCAGAAAACATGAAAGGATTGAGATATTTTAAAAAGTAAACATTGATTTGTTTAAAGTGCACAGACCAGAGGTTATCGTTAGGTGATTATAGTATATAGTAGAAGAAATATATTCAAACAGACTTCCAAAGGTATGGAGTAAATTCCAGGTTTCAGATATGACAGACACTGATGCTGTTTTTTAAGTGTATGTTTGACTTGATGATCATGGTGCTTACACATTTGTGAGAGACGGTTATTTACTCTACATTTAGCTTCTCGACGGACAGGAGCTCCACACCAATAGATCAACAGATGGAAGATTACCATTGACATCTACAATTGACAGGCATGATTGATCGACACTCAAGGGGGATGCCTGATCCACAGTTCCATATTCAACACAATATGTACATGTGAGTATACTATAATAAATGCTAGATGTAGGGGTTAGGGTAAGGATTAGGCTTAAGTTTAGGGTTAGGTTGCATACCACTGCCCTTAGGTTTAAGATACAGGTTGTCGTTAGGGTTAGGCTGTGGGCTGCTGTTAAGGTTAAGCTGCAGGCTGCAGTTAGGGTTAGAGTTAGGCTGTGGTTAGGGTGCTGAAAATTCACTATCAGAAACAGTAAAGCTGGCTATACACTGGAGCTGCCCGATCCCAAAATTATCATGGATCCTACTAAAAATTGTTCTAGTCAGTGGCCAGGATCAATTTTTAAAATATCCAATAAATACATCAGAAATGCTCTGATATGATTATTTGATTTTTAAACTTACTTGATTTAAATCAGGTGGTATCGGCAGAAAATTTATAAGAGCCTTACTGGACAGCCCCCTATACTTTTAGTGCTTCCATCCACTAGTTAGTTGTAACTGTGCTGTGTGGAGCGCAGCTTTGGCTGATCCCTGTTTCTACTACTCCTTGCACTGGTCGCTGCTGCAGACTTATGTATTATGCTGCCCTGATACCTCTGAAGTATACTTTAACAGCATAATACACAGATCAGCATAATATATAAATCCCTGGGATTATCAGTCTCAGCAGGAGAGGTGTATGGTGCCGATAAAGGGACTTTTTCCTGGTGAGAAATTGTCCCATTTATCAGGCCACCCCGTACTAGGATCGATAATTGTCCCAGTGCATGGCCAGCTTAAGGTTGACATAGAAAAACTTATGTTATGTTGTCTATTACACAACCAAGTCTACAGTACATTTGTCGACATTCACACCTTGTAGAACTAATGTTTTGAGAGTATGAATGTGGACAAACTGAATGACGATCCTGTATACCACACCCTACTTTTGCTAATTTGGTGGTCAGTTATTAGTGTATATTGTTAATTTCATCCAAAGTTAGAGTATTTTATTTCAATCTCCAGCCCTGGTCAGAGGCACAAGAAATTGGGTATTTATCCATAAAAAAAACCTATGATTTCAATTTTTCAGACATAGTAAATGTTCCCTTTTAAAGGTAATACTTATTTTGATAAATCCTGGATGGAATAAAAAATCCTAGGAAATATGTAAAGATACACTGTAATGCTGTAAACTGATATGTATTGCTCAGTATAGTCAATATAAAAAAACATATTCCTATCATGTGAGAAAGACACTCCTGGATTTCTGGCTTGTCACCAATGTAAATATTGTTACATTTTTACAACACTAAGAAATAAAATGGGAAGGAATATGAAGGAATAGTGAAGCTAAACAATGGTAATATGTCATTCAAATTGTTGAAAATCTGTTCTGCAGATCTTGTCTATAAAAGGTTTAACATTAAAGCTCCCATATAAAAAGTATAATTTACTTATTTACCTAGTATAATCTATCCATTGGTTGATCCAATAGGGATCTGTTATCTAAGAGGCTGAAAGGTTATACTGTCTGACTAATTAGGTGCAGTAATTTGTCAAACATTAGAACAGATTTTCTATATCCCAAACCATAAGGATTCCACAGCAATGCGCATACAGGAAAAACTTTAAAGGCCGCATATACGCAATCTACACAACGAAACGATATGAAGATTAGTAAGTAAAATAGTTACTACGCATGTGTAGTAGCTACTATCGGCAAATTGAGGACGTATGTGCAACACGTCCGGGGTTGTGAATCCAGGCCATTGTGTACATGTCATGTGGGTAATGATTTCTACACTGAATGCTTCATGTTTAATTGATCTGGTTACCTCTAGGGAAAAACAATGATAGCTCCCCCACAGGGTCGTTTCTAGGGGTGGGCGAGCCTTATTGTCCCCTCCTTCTGTTTGTCCAAACAACCTTATTACCCCTCCTTTTGTGTGCCCTGCCAGCCTTATTGCACCTTCCTTCTGTGTGTCCAACCAGCCTTATTGTACCTTCCTTCTGTGTGGCCAGCCAGTCTTATTGCCCCCTCTTTGTCCAGCCAGTCTTACAGCCCCCTCTTTATAAGTGTCCACCCGGACTTAATGCCCCTCCTTCTGTTTCCAGCCAGCCTTATTGCCCCCACTTTATTTGTGTCCAGCCAGCGTTATCGTCCCCTCCTTGTTTGTCCAAACAGTCTTATTGCCTCCTCTCTATGTTCAGCCAGTCTTATAGCCCCTCTTTTTGAGTGGCCACCCAGCCTTATTGTCCCTACTGTGTCCAGACAGCTTTATTACTCCCTACTTAATTTGTGTCCACCCAGCCTTATTGCCCCTCCTGTGTTCAGCCAGAATTATTGTCCCTCTATATGTGTTCATACAGCCGTATTGCCCCTTTCATGTCCAGATTCTCACTCCTCCATTTCAAATCCCCATTCCTCATCTACTTTCTGAAACAACTCTATAATAAACTTACCTTTCCTGTCTCTCTTCCAGCTCTCTCCTCCGTGGCGCGCGCTCTGCAGACTAATGACACTCACGTGACCTTAGGTCACACTTGCGTCCTCTGATCAGAGCTGCGGCTGTGCACAGTACAGCCAGCTCTGTTTCAGCAGACACATGCACATTTGTAGCCTGCTGGAGGTCATTTTGCAGGGCTCTGGCAGTGCTCCTCCTGTTCCTCCTTGCACAAAGGCGGAGGTATCGGTCCTGCTGCTGGGTTGTTGCCCTCCTACGGCCTCCTCCAAGTCTCCTGGTGTACTGGCCTGTCTCCTGGTAGCGCCTCCATGCTCTGGACATTTCGCTGACAGACACAGCAAACCTTCTTGCCACAGCTCGCATTGATGTGCCATCCTGGATGATCTGCACTACCTGAGCCACTTGTGTGGGTTGTGAACTCCGTCTCATGCTACCACTAGAGTGAAAGCACCGCCAGCATTCAAAAGTGACCAAAACATCAGTCAGAAAGCATAGGAACTGAGAAGTGGGCTGTGGTCCACACCTGCAGAACCATTCCTTTATTGGGGGTGTCTTGTTAATTGCCTATAATTTCCAACTGTTTTCTATTCCATTTGCACAACAGCATGTGAAATTGATTGTCAATCAGTGTTGCTTCCTAAGTGGACAGTTTGATTACACAGAAGTGTGATTGACTTGTAGTTACATTGTGTTGTATAAGTGTTCCCTTTATTTTTTTGAGCAGTGTATATATGGATAGTTACTGGCCTGAGCTCCTGTTCAATAACACATTATAATACATTATTATCAACAAACATATAAAGAAGCCTTTCAACATTTTGTGGCAACTATAGAAAAACACTGGTTATAGTAATCTTTGTGTCATACATGTGTTGAAAGAGCGGATTGCCACATATATTTTTTTTACTATGAAAAGAATTTAGAAAGGATTAGTAGATAATCCTTATTGCAAACTTGTAGTAACATTTGGTTGGTAATTTGAAAAAAAAAAGGTATAGGTTTAGAGTGATCCTAGGTTGTATATGCTGCCGCAAACCCACATTTTAGATATACACACTGCCGTGAGCTAATTGGCGGCTGTGTTTATTTAAAATATGCTCCCATTTCGAAAACATTGCCACTGCCGGACCCGATACTTCACAATGCTTCAACAACTGGACAGGTTATTGTAGGGGAGGGTAGTTTAAGGGGTTAGGCTGCGGGAAGGTGATGGAGCCTGAAAGGGGAGACTTAGGGTTAGACTGTGAGGAAGGGAGTCTTAGGGTTAGGCTGCAGGGAAGGGAGTCTTAGGGTTAGGCTGTGGAGAAGGGAGTCTTAAGGTTAGGCTGCGGGGAAGGGAGGGTTAGAGTTAGGGTAATGGAAGTGGAGGGTTAGGGTAAGAGCATAACACATTAAGTAGGAATAGTGGGCTTTAACTCCATATCGTTAAATTTATAGAAATATTGAACAAAGCTTTATTGTAACACATTGGCACTTATCACTAGATGACTTTCTAGATGACTGAGGTATTCACGATAACATTTATCTTTGGTTGCCTGCCCGGTGATCAGCATTGCATTTAATGAGAGATATATTTCTCTATAGCTAGGCAGGAGAAAGACTGGGCATCCCCACTCACTGCATGTCCTGCACACTTGTCCTGTGCAGCTGCTTCTGGTGAATTTTGCTGCAGAGTGAGAGATGACACAAAAGACATGTAAGTATCTGGGAAACAGGGTTTACCTCAGTGTGATCAGTGTGTGAAGGAGGGGGATATTTATTGTGGACTAAGGGGTGGGTGTAATTTGAACTGAGAACATTACTGTGTGGCATAATCATATTAACTATATACTAATGTGTCGCATGATCTTGTAAAAGGGGGAATTGTTGTGTAACAGTTCTATCAATCTCTGGCCTTACTGTGATACATTATCTTTTAATCTGGAATGGCACAGTCTGTGACTTAATCCTGTGAATAGGGATTATTATTATGTGCATAATTATATGAGACCAGGTTCATTGCATGGAATAATTATTTTAAGTGTGGGAATTTCTACTGAGTGGCATAATCGCCTGAATTGTGGGCAATACTGTACAATGGTTTTGGCGGGATTCTTTGCTTTTGTTCAATCTCATTTAAACAATAATGTAGTATATTAATTAAATACTTAAAAGTGACCGTTCATTTATTTGTACTTATACTCATAAGACATCCTAAGATAGCAGATCTAACTAATAAAATGGACAATACCTATAACTACAATCTAAATAATGATTTATATAACATTTAAATAAAGATCTCTATAACATTTACAGGAAAAATAGGGCTTTTATGAAATAGTGATCAGAACATAGTAGGATTTAATTTGAGCTTTAATAAAGCGTTTTGTAAAGGAGCTACAAAAACTATGAATTTAAGAAGGGCAAAGTTAATCAGCTGAAAGAATCATTGAAGCTTACTGACTGTGAAAGTGCTTGTAAAAGCATAAATACCAAAAGGGAAATATTAAAAATTATTCTAAATAAATACTGTTGTGAGTATATACCATATGGCATCAACATATCTAGGAATAAAAGGCAACCTTTTTAGTCAAAAAGGCAGATTTGTAACAGAAAAAAATAGCTTGTCTATTTCCCAAAGGAACATTTTATATGTAATCAACTATAAACAGAAGAATTCAAATAATAAAGACATATGTAAATGCATCAGCTATGTGTGGCACACCCCAGGTGGTTTCTAATAAGCTTTCCCGATGAAAATCATGTTATGTTGTTATCTTATGCTATTACAGTTGGATTGAAATACATTTATGACATGTTAGAAGCATTTTACATCAAATATATGTCAATGTTTTTACAATTGTTTAAAATGACAGATGTGATATTAAACTTAATTACGTAAACCTACTGTACAGGTTTAAGGTTAGTGTAAGATAAGCTGTAAGGTAAAACTGAAAATTTGTATTTAAATTCAATGTTTGAAAGTCTACTTAACTAAATCTACTTAGCCACCACATTTTTTTTAATGTTTTATGATATGTTTCATTTAATATGTTCAATTATTTTACGTTAAGTTTGTTTAAACTTAAATTTTAAATAAATGTGTAATAAAATGTCCTCATTGTTAAATGGAGCATCATTTTAATTAACCCCTGAAATGTATCCCACTTGTTCATTAAAAACTAGACCCTGTTTGTCTAAGAGGCTTTTATTTTAAATCCAGGTAAAACAGAGGTTTCAGTGTGTTGTTGTTATTGATGCCATTGGGCTGGATCCAGACTTAAGTAAGTGCTTGAAATTAGTTACTCCTGGGCTAAACCATGTTGATTGCAGGGGGAGTCAAGTTAATTGTATTCTTTGCATGCAGGGATATATCTTTGAATTTATTACTGCCCACATATACTGACCAGCTTTACTATAACACTGTTATTTAGACTTGGGATAGGGAACATCACCTCCCAACTATAATACTGTTTGCAACAGATGAAATATGACTCCCCTGCAATCAACATGGTTTAGCCCAGGAGTAACTCATTTCAAACACTTACTTAAGTCTAGATCCAGCCCATTGTGTGTACAGTAAATGTGTGTAAATAATGTTTCTGCATTTTATTTTACAGATAGGATGGTATAGTTAGTTATTTGTTAATGGCAGTGTTGCTGTGCAAATAACCCTGCCTTTAATGCATTTGTCTGCATTAACTTATAAAGTGATTTGAACATCCAACATTTTGTGTAATTTTGATTGGAAGTATGTCTGGGAATCAGCAGTTGACTGGTGTGTTGGTCCACAACAGAGGCTTTAAGGGGTGTTTCCTAAGGTGAGTTTGTTCTTAATTTAAAAACATATGATATATGACTCAATATAGGGACTTTTGCTGTTTAAAGTCAGGATTACCACAGCAGAAAAGTCTTCAAAGTGGATGGTGGCTTATTATATATTTTCAAATGTGTGTAACTGTTTCTGCATTTAGTAAATGGAACAGGTACAGGGTTCAGTATGCAGAGAGAGGAATGAGGAGAATACACTGGAGAACGATAAATAAATTACTTTAGAGATCTAAATTTTGTAAATTTTTTATTTTTTATTACATCTGAGACAAAAAAACAACACATAAATTGAACCTTTAACCTCTACCCATTGATTGGTATGTTTGGCATATTCAAGGTTGGGATATAAAAGATATTTCATAATGGATCTTCTCAAATAAGAAATGTGCATTTATATTTATTGCAAGAAGCATTGCATGAAACGCTATTGTAATATTTTTATTTTTTTCATCATTAGATTTCCAAGTCCTTGAATCTTCCTATGTATAATATATTTCTTAGCTACATGTAAAATGTCTGAAAGTACTGCAGAAACCAGAGACTTATTTTTTCACTATTCTGACTAAAACTGACAAATAGGTCAAAGCATTATGATATTGTTTTATAATAGTATATTTTTTTTTATCATCAAAGCAACTCTCAGTCACCAACTGCTAATATAGAATATAACTCAATATGTGTATACACTTGTATCTGAATAACTATCTTCTACAAAACTGTAGGCGTATTAGATTTAGTTCTATTTTAATCTGTAGGCCCCACAGTGACAAATACTAAGCATGCTTATTTGGCGGAAATGCAAATAATTACTGCTGTGAGCCTTCTATATGATTTTCTATACATTTTTTCATACTTGAGCAAAGAATTGTTGCTTGTTCTGCTGTTGGAACATGCTCAAGCTGTGATAAGTTAATAATTGCATCACTGATTGACAATAGTTTCTAAGACCTGCCACAAAGAGTTGGTTGTGAACCAAGGTTTTAAGTAGAATTTTTAGGATGTCTTCGTATCACACAAACATTTTGTAGTTCTATTTTTTGCCCTGGATCATTGTTAGAGTAAAAGTGGGTTTTCTTCTATATTTGTCTTATGTCTGTAGAAATTGTTTTACGTTTGAATTGATTGCTTACTTTTTTTTTGTCTTTCCTTTACTGTCAATTACAAATTACACTATATAAAATATAAAATTCTAGTTACTGCATAGGATGGTTTTTCATTTAGGGAGACTTTACAATAAAGTATCCATTACTGCCTTGAAGTAGGATTGTAGGCTATTGTAGTTGTAGCTAAGATGAGTAGCTTCCTTTAGCCTCCTCATACACTGACTGTAGTATGCAATTACCTGCAAAGACATATAACTTGGCCAGTTATATGTTCCATAATGCACTTGGACCCAAATTTATCTCCTCCCATAAGGTCTCATAATATAGTTTGACAAATCAATTGACAGAAAAACATTTGGGCAGATGCAGAGTTGAAAATAAAAAATATATGAATATATGACAGTTATTTGTATGCAGAGCTGAACACATCTACAGACATTGGGCCAGATCCAGAGCTACGTTTCCAATACATTTCCTAGCGTTTGGCCATAATGGCTGCACGTACTAACGCTGCTAAGCACGCCCATACTGTACAATTTAAATGCCTCACCCCGCCTTCAAAGCGCAATTACGGTTGTCATATGGCTGGCCCGCCCCTTCGTACGTAGTTACGCTGATGACACGTGACTGGCCCTTATGCTCTGAGTTACATGGTGCAATATCTGCTGCGCGCATGGGCAGTAAGTACTAATGGCCACATTTACACTAGCAGCTAGCGTAAATTCACTCGTGTACGTAGTGCTGGATCAACCCCATTGCACCTACAACACATCTTTGTCCAAATTTACTAAGCTGTGTTTTTTGAAAGAGTGGAGAGTTTGCCCATAGCAACCAATCAAATTCTAGATCTTTTTTAACTATTGCATTCCAGAGAGTGTCAGCTAGAATCTGATTGGTTGCTATGGGCAAGCTCTCCACTCTTTCAAAAACCACAGCTTAGTAAATCTGGACCCTTATATTTGTTTATCTTTCACCCTGATGAAAATCGTTGTTTGATTAAAATGTTGGGGTGACTTTTTAATAAATTATCTGGTTAGGCTCCTTGGGTTTTAACTTTAAG
>WWET01006685.1:49309-64696 GCA_011038615.1 Limnodynastes dumerilii
GCAAAGTGGTACTTTATTTTTTTTTATAGCTAGTAACTATTTCTTACCAAATAAAGGACCGGATCCAGATTTAAGATCGTCAGGTGATTTACAAACTGACTGAACTGGAGGTGCGCCCTCCAGATGTTACGCTAGGATTACTATTACTATATACTTTGTTCCGTCCGAGCCCATTTGCGTGCAAATGGGCTGTGCTTCCCGCTGTGCTAAAGCGGGCGGGGGGAAGCATGTAAAGTGTACAGTGTGGGAGGGGGCTCCCACACTGTATGTTACGCTAGGATTACTATAGTATAGTTCTGTCCGAGACCATTTCCGAGAGCTCCCACACTGTAGCGGATCAGCAGTCATACGGACCGCTGATCCGCATGCCGCATTTAAGGCCGCATGCATAAAGCCTGCACGACAGAGGGGAGTGACAGGGGGTGTGCACTCCCATCTGTCTCGCGTAATTTCAGACCCCCGCGCGCACGGAAAGCACACGGTGGTCTGGATCCAGTCCAAAGTTTGGAACCCTTATTTCTTTTTCTTATTTTTGACATCTCCATGTAATATATTTGTGAAAATAAATAATTATAGGGATTGAACTATTTTATTATTATATGTTAAAACTTTTTTTCATAAGGACAAATTAAATTAAGTGTGAGATTGCATGGATGAATCAGTTTATTACAATACACCTTGGGCCCGATCCAGAAAGTAATTTGCGTAAGTCCCCTGTCTTGGAACATCTGTACATGCGTACGCCAGATGTTTTGCTAGCGTACATAACTATGTCGACCCTTCATTTTCAAGTGCTGTATCCCTGCCATACAGGCGAGGGTAGGCATTTAAGTGAGGAGTCAGAGGCGGGCAAGCCTCATTACGACTAGATCTGGGTCCGTACGCATGCAGATCTGGTTGTAACATTTAAGGTAGCCATCTGGACACGTAACTGTCCAGTTGCACTCTCCTCTACGGCTGAGTAACTACTGAGTTTGGATCTGGCCCCTTGTGCTTAATTAAATCTCACCATTACAGTAACAAAATACTGCTGTATGTGGCTTTATTCTCTTTTTTATGATGCGTATTTAAATGGTCAACTACTCTTAATTAAACTACAACTATTTTACAATTGCATTTTGTTGACATATTATATCATATCACATGATGAATTCTTTTCATTGGGATTATCTTTTGAAATTGATGTTTTATTATATTACACTTTTCCAAAAACACCATGAGGTTTGAAGTGATGTCTTTGATGGGTGCCTAGTGTTCTATTTATATAGATTAGCTTTTTATTAGTTGAGATGATGACTTGAGTATAGCACAATAATGTGTCAACTATTTGAATCCTAATGATTATAATTTAAAGCTCAAATTCAGAAATAGTAAGGTGCGTAAGTGACCTGACTTCACTGGAGGGCGCATGCGCCCTGCAGATGTTACGCTAGGGTTACTATAGTATCTTTGTTCCGTCCGAGCCCATTTCTGAGGAAATGGGCTGTGCTTCCCCTCCGCCCGCTAAAGCAGGCAGGGAAGCATGCTAAGTGTACAGTGTGGGAGGGGGCTCCCACAATGCAGCGGATCAGTGGTCGTACGGATACACTTAATGCAGGCTTATGGCAGCGTAAGCTGCCATAAAGCCCGCACGACAGAGGGGAGTGACAGGGGGTGTGCACTCCCCTCTGTCTCACGTACTTACAGACCCCCACATGCATGGAAAACGTGCGGGGTCTGAATCTGGTCCTTAATTACCATAAGACTACCATGACGTTTTAGATTTGACCGTCTCCTCTTATCTCGGGATGTTTCTGCAGGTCCAACTAGTCAGATTGTGATAATGACACAGTGCCAGCTAAATCGTGGCTGTATGATAGCTGAATTGCTCAGGAAATTGAAGATTGCGTTTGGAAATGGAGTACCTGTTTCAATCTGTTCCCAACAGCGACAGGCTTTGGCAAGGGCTCAAGAAGGAAGGATAAGGATTAGGGCTCAAGAAAGGGAAGGTTTGGGCTGAAGGAGAAGGTTAGGGTTAGGCTGCTTAAAAATGAGAGTTTGGGTTAGGGGAGGGTTAAGGTTAAGATGAGGAGCTTACCTGTCACCATAAATTATGTTTCACTCTGTCTATGTTTTAATTGGGCTGAAACTCCTTAAGATTAGAGTTAGGACCATTTAACAGAGAAGCATTGTAAGTGGCGAACGGCTTATCACGTATCTGCAGATATTTGTAACTAATTCTCTGACTTTTATTTTAAAGATAGAGGTTCATGATTAGTAACTGAGTAATTGCTAGAGTGCCAGGCCATGTTGTGTTTTTTGTGCAAATTCCCCTTGCTTTGTGCACCTGCTGTGTATATTACTTTATAAACTGATTCGTAGCGGCCTCCATTTTGGATGTGTTTTTTAAAGTCTGTCTGAGATTGCAGCTGAGAGGGGGTGCGGTCTCAGAGAGGCAGTTTAGGAGACCTGGGAATCTCCATGTGAGGTCAGCTCTTGGTTTAGAAAGATATTGGATATGTGACCCAAAGTTGGGGCTCTAAAGTTTTGGATATGTGACCCAAAGTTGGAGCTCTATTTAGAGTTAAGATTAGAGTTAGGACTGTTCAGCAGAGAAGCCTTGTAAGTCGCGAACAGCTTATCACGTATCTGCAGACATTTGTAACTAATTTAATGATTTTAATTTAAAGATAGAAGTTCATGATTAGTAACTGAGTAATGGCTAGAGTGCCAGGCCATGTTTTGTTTTTTGTACAAATTCCCCTTGCCTTGAGCACCGGTCATATATATTACTTTATAAATTTGTAGCGGCCTCCACAATTCATTTTTTTAGAAGATAGACTAGATTAAAGGGGAGATCAGCATGGGTGGAGGCAGTGTGTGAGGTTTGTTAACACTATAGTGTAGGTGTTTGGTTGTTAATGGGGCTACTCCTAAAATGTAATATACATTAAAAATGTGGCTACTTATCAGTATAAACATTTACTTCCTAATGAACACATTTCACAAACATATCATTTTTTTTATACTATGAAACTGGTGTCTTCTAGAAATTTACAAGTAATCCAAAATTCATTCAAGATTAATCAGCTGTTGCCTTGGTTACTGCAGTTCTATAAGAATTTATCAGTGTGAGCTGTTTTTCATTTCAAAGGAGGAGAGAAATACATGTTTTTGTGCTATCTGTGGGCAGTAGTTGTACTTTATAAATAAGCAAACACATACTGTAAATAAGGGATATTTTTCATTAAATTCTTACCTCCTTCGAACATAATCAGTTCCAGACTAAATAATAGTATGTTTTACTGCAACCAAAAAGTTTAAATTTATCCTGAGATCAAGAAAATAACAGATAACACAAACTAGTTTTGATCATGAAGGTATGTAAATAATTAAAACAAGGAAAGATATCACTGGAGGCTAAGATAACAGAAACGGTTTCCTAGATGCAGAAAATATTCAACCACAAACTGGCGATATTTCTTTGCCTAAAAATTATTTGCATGAACTTCTATGTTTACAAAGGTAGGACCATCAACAATGTCACTGTATGTAATTGTCATCATTATTTACTTGTAAAGCATCACCACATCCTCATAATATCAAGTGGTATAAAATAAATAAATAACGAGACCATACATAATATCAAAATACGGATTAAAAATGTGGCATGGGGCAGGGAATAGAGCAGTGTTGGCTAACCTGTGACACTCCAGGTGTTGTGAAACTACAATTCCCACCATGCTTTGTCAGGTATATGCTATGCTTTTGCAGTTAAGGCATGCTGGGACTTGTAGTTTCACAACACCTGGAGTGTCACAGGTTAGCCAACACTGGAATTGAGGACAATTAACATAATTATTTTTGTAAGAGAAGTGTAAGTATTATATTTATATACTTTTGTTTTATTTTTATTTACTAAACAGTATATCTCATTTTTAAATTTATACCTAAGTAGTAGGGATTTTATATTCCATCAAACTCTTTTTGAAAGGTACTACGCCCCATCACTTTATTTTACATACCCTTTTTTATATCATTTTATATCTTTGATATCCCTTTATTTCTTTTTGATATCCATTTATTTCTTTTTTATATTTTATTTCACACCCACTTTTATTTAATATTTCACACCCCCTTTTTGATATCCTTTAATTTCACGCCCCTTTTTGACACATCAATTTTATTGATAAGGTTATTAATAAAATATCAAAAAAATAAGTAGCGAGCAAAAGGACTAACTAACAACTCCTTGAATTTTGATCAATAATATTTATTAAATAACATAATAAAATAATCCAAAAAAACATGCAATAATAGCAACTGTAAATGATGGCTATTATGCGACAATTAAAATAGACATGTACTGGACCAGTATTAGGTAGAGTGCAATAGCTTCTAAATACATACATCCATGGATCATTTATAGGGAATTTGCGGTCATTACAATATATATCGGCATAGCTAAAGTTAAAGAATATCTGCCGCAAGCCCTATTTTTTCCTGTTCTACCACTTAAAATGTGTGGGAAATTAATGTTCCCTTTATGTTACACCTGCACACAGCTAGGGCAAACAACTCCGCGCATGCATGACGATGAGGATCGAGCTCTGACTAGTACATGGTGTACCATAGAGTTAAAATTGGCTGCAGAAAAAGGCTATAGAGTTTGTGAAATTTATGAGGTATGGCAGTGTGATGCACAATCAGATGATTTGTTTTCATCATACATTAAATTACATCTCAGGGATAAACAGGAAGCCTCTGGCTATCCTTCATGGTGTACAGATGATGAGACACCTCAGTCTTATATTGACGCGTATCATAAAGAAGAAGATGTGGTTTTACGCCCTAATCATATAGCTTATAACCCTGCAAAAGGACAGATTTCAAAGTTATTTTTAAATTCTTTATGGGATAAGTTTGGCCAGCATTGTAACCTGGCCAATACAAGCCTTGTGAACAATCCTGACAAACCCTTTGAATATGCGTTTTTGCTGCACTATTATGTATCCTCTATAGATTTCATTGATGAGAAAACCGATATGGTAAATTGGAAATATGCAAAAGATCATGGGCCATATTCAGAGATGCATTTTTCAAAAGTACACAATTATACGCACGCACGTAGCAAGCCAATACCCACCAACACCCATGACACTCTCCTCTTACAGCCATGCAATCGTAGACTTATGCCTCCATATGTCCCTCTAATTGGCTTGTCTAGCAAATATATTAATTCAGAGGGTCCTCCAAATCATTAAGGAAATGTGCCACTCCACGATTTAAATGCTTTATATAATTTTTACTAATACTAAAAACTTTAAAAAAGTTAACCTTGGAATCTTGGCCTGTGTTCAGATTACCGGACGTTGAATGTTTCTGTAGATACTAGTTTGTTGGCTAAAGATGTTGTTGTTTCCTCTGATTGTATTCTTTGTAAGGTGTGAAAGGGTAAGACTGATCAATTGGGAAGGGATCGTTGGTTAGCTTTGCTTCAAACTGCTTGTGCGTCAATATGCCCTTTCAGCTTGAGAAAGGGACCGCTTCAGGTCCTGAAACGCATTGCTGGTTGCCTAGACTACAGAACACAACGCTGCCTGGACTCCGCTTCCCTGTTGTGACCATTTGCTACCTGACAGCTGCCCAGGAGAGCTGTTCCACACTAAGAAAGGGAAGCACGGCAAAAATGTAGAATGTATCTACACAACATATCTACATGGCATATTTATAACACATGTACTTCATAACCACTTTGGTCCGTATCTCCAAGACACTTCCAGTTGTGGATAAGGTTGCCATTGCACTCAAAAGCCTAATTACACCAAAAGTTGCACTGGAAATATGTCATTCATGTGGATAGCAAGTAATTACGTGAAAATACCTGAATACGTTACCAAATATCTTTTTATTGTTAAAATATTACTTATGGGTTGCATTATGTAAACTAAATTCTGTCACACATACAACATGTAATGGTTTAGAATAATGTGTATTTGTAGCAATACTGGTCAGATTTGTCAAATATATGTAAATAGAAAGAGTTGCGCTAGGGAAATATATGATTTTAAGCTTTTCTGTTGCCCTTTTAACATAGTTACATAGTTGATGAGGTTGAATAAAGACACCAGTCCATCAAGTTCAACCTATTTTGGATCTCCTGCGAACCTTATTATTATATTTGAAATAATGCCATATGAAGCAACCTCTAAACTGTTGCAATCAGAAAAAAAAAATCCCTGCTGATCCAAGATGGCTGTCCTATTTCTCCCTGGCTCCACTACTGTCCTTCATTTATATTTGCGGTCCTGGTAACCCTGAATGTCCTTTTCTGCTAAAAAAAATTCTAATCATTTCTTAAATATATCAAGTGAATCTGCCATCACAACCTTTGCAGGCAGTGAATTCCACATACTGACTGCCCTTACTGAAAAGAACCCTTTCCTCCGCTGCTTGTGAAACTTTTTTTCCTCTAACCTAAGTGGGTGCCCCCGTGTCCTGTGTACAGTACTTGGGGTAAAAAGTTCCTTTGAAAGTTCTTTGTATTGACCCATGATGTATTTGTATATAATAATTATATCTCCTCTTAGACGCCTCTTTTCTAAAGTAAACATGTCTAAACTGGCTAGCCTTTCCTCATAGCTCAATGACTCCATATCCTTTATCAATTTTGTCACCCTTCTCTGAACCCCTTTCTAGTTTCAAAATGTCTTTTTTATGGATGAACTGTGTAATCGAGATGAGGCATTACCAATGATTTATATAGTAGCAAAATTACATAGTCTTCCCTTGCATCTATGCCACTTTTTATGCATGCTAATACTTTATTGGCCCTTGCAGCTGCTGCTTGACATTGAGCACTTTTGCTAAGTCTGTTGTCTACAAGCACTCTTAAATTCTTCTCCATTAAAGATTCTCCTAAATTTACTCCATTTAATTTATAGATTGCATGCTTGTTTTTGATCCCTAAATGCATAATCTTTCATTTGGCCGCCCAATCCTCCAGTTTATTCAAGCCCCTCTGCAGAGACGCTACATCTTGTTCAGATTCTATTACCTTACATAATTTGGTGCCATCTGCAAAAATGGAAACCTTGCTCTCTAAACCATCACCAAGGTCATTTATAAATATATTAAAAAGGAGTGGTCCCAGCACAGAACCTTGAGGTACACCGCTTAAAACTTTTGACCAATTAGAAAAAGTTCCATTTATCACAACTCTCTGTTCCCTATTCTCCAACCAGTTTTTGATCCAAGTACAAATGTTGTTTCCTAGACCCAGTTCCCTTATTTTGTGGACCAATCTATTGTGTAGCACTGTATCAAAGGCTTTTGCAAAATGTAAGTAGACCACATCTACTGCACTACCCAGGTCTAAGTTCAAACTAACTTTATCATAAAAGCTAATTAGGTTAGTTCATAAATCCATGCTGATTCTCACTTTCATAAATCCATGCTGATTCTCACTAATAATCTTATTGCACATCAAGAAATCCTGTATATTATCCCTTAGTATACATTCCAGAAGTTTCCCAACTATTGATGTCAGACTTACAGGTCTGTAATTACACGGATGTGATCTTATTCCCTTTTTAAACAACGGCACTACATCTGCTATACACCAATCCCTTGGTACACAGCCTGATGAAATTAAGTCTATGAAAATTAAAAACAATGGTCTAGCAATTTCTGAATATAGCTCCCAGAACCCATGGGTGTATGCCATCAGGGCCTGGAGCTTTATTTATCTTAATTTTCTTCAACTGCCTTTGGCGGTTTCATTTTTATGTACTATTCCTAACATTTGTTCCTCTCTAGTAAACACTGAAGAAAAGAAAGTGTTTAATACCTCTGCTTTTTCCTTATCATCATTTATCAATCCACCCATCTCACTTTTTAGGGGTCCTATATTGTCTTTTCTGATCCTTTTGCCATTTATATACTTTAAAAACTTTTTAGGGTTTGTCTTACTTTCTTTTGCAACTTGTTTTTCAGTCTCTATTTTTGCTAATCTGATTTCCTTATTGCATTTCTTATTACATTCCTTATAGATACGGAAGGACTCCTCAGTTCCTTCAGATTTAAACAATTTAATGGCATGCGTCTTCTTTTTAATTTTATCCCTAACCTTTTTATTTAGCCACATTGGTTTAAATTTGATTCTTTTACAATTGTTTTCTATAGGTATGAACTTATGCTTTTATGTTTCTAACATCATTTTGAAAACAGCCCACTTTCTTCAGCTTTTTTTCCTTCAAAAACTGCATCCGAGTCTATGCCTTTTATAGACTTCTTTAGCATATAAAAAAATTAGCTTTTCTAGTTGATACCTTATACATATGTGATCATATTATGATCACTGTTTCCTAAGTGTTCCCTTACTTGAATATTTGATATAACCTCCACATTATTTGTTATTACTAGGTCCAGTATAGACTACTTCCTAGTTGGTTCCTATGCTAATTGAGACATGTAATGGTCTTTTAGCATGCTCAGTAACCCGTTTCCCCTAACTGTACCACAAGTCTCCGTACTCCAATCAATGTCTGGATAACTAAAATCAACATAATTAAAACTTGACCTAGCTATGCTTCCTTTTTAATTTGCTGTAGAAGTTGGGCTTCCTCAATTAAACTAATATTTGGTGGTTTATAGCATATCCTTATCAGAAACTTCTTTGAACTTCTACCTCCACTGGATATTTCCACCCACAATGCCTCTATATTATCACCAATACCCCCATAGATAACTTCCTGTATACTTGGTTTTAACATTGGCTTAACATAAAGACATACGCCTCCTCCCTTTTTATTTACCCTATCCCTCCTGAACAGAGTATAGCCCTCCAAGTTGACTGTCCAGTCCTGTGTATCATCCCACCATGTCTCAGTAATACCTATATATTATGTTGCTATTTCATTGCTTCTAGTTCTAACTCCCCCATTTTACCTGACAGACTTCTTGCATTTGCAAGCATACACTTAAGTCTATTTTCTCCCTTAGTTATTCATTTTTCCTTTGCTAAGGCTGTTTTTCTTATTGGTTTTAATAAGGGCACCTTCTTAACAGCTGCGATTCCCCTTCCCACCTCTCCACCCCCTTGACTCTTATTAAATTCCCCCTTACTGCACTCAATGTCTATACCATAAATACTTTCTTGCACCCACTCCTCAAAACCTAGTTTAAAATCTCCTCCACCCTTCTAACCATTCTTTCCCCTAGCCCAGCAGCCCCTTCCTCATTCAGGTACAATCCATCACGGCAATAAAGATGGCATCTAACTGAGAAAACAGCACAGTGATATAAAAATCCAAAACCCTTCTTCCTACACCAATCTCTTAGCCACACATTAACCTCCCTAATCTCCCTCTGCCTCCCTGGACTAGCGCATGCCACAATCTTCATAGGTCTCTGATTACATTTGGTCCCCTCTAAGTCTGAGAGACTGTTTCCTTGGTTGCAAGAGGAAGCAGTCTCACACAGCCCTGCTGCTACTGAACAGCCTTCCACAGTATCTTCATCCAATCTGGCGAATCTGCTGGGATTGCTCATGTCAGAACTGGCCTGCCTCTTCCTTCCCCTGTCACCCCTTCTAACTGTTACCCAACTGCCTACCTGTGCATCCTCTTCTGTGTCTGCTCCACCCGGCTCAGCTAAAGCATTAACAGTGAGCTCCCTCAATGTTGCAATGTTCTGCTTTAGATCAGTTACCTTGGCTTCCAAAGAGATCAATTGCTCACATTTCTCACAGAGGAATGTACCTTGGAACACTTGCTCCAAGTGTGCATACATGTGACAAGACATGCATTGAGTGAGATTTTCAATCCCGCTCCCACTCATTTGATTATGTCTAATTTATCCCTTCTTAACTAACCTAAGCTAGTCCAGTCCTGGTTTAAACTACTTTCTTGTTTAAATTCCTTCCTGGTTTTAACTCCGCACTTCAAAAAAAAAATAAAAAAATGAACTTAAAATAAAGATGCAATAGCAATCACAAGCTCAATGCAATCGCTTACCAGCTTATGCTAAATAGAGCTCTTACGCACAGCTGTATCAGAAAGTCTAATCACCCCACCCACTAGCTCTAACAGAGGGAAAAAAAAAATGTTACCAACAAAATCCAACAAACAAAACAATTTGCTTCAATATGCACTTAGATTCTCTCAGCTAAAAAAAAAACTGCACTTAAAATAAAAATGCAATAGCAATCGCATTTAAGTGTAAATTTTTAAATGTGTTTTGCCCAAATGGAAATCCTTTTTTTTGTATCATATTAAATGTAACAGTAAATATTAATAATAGATAAAACTAATTTAACATATGTATTTGTAATACCATTAAAAGGTGCAGTATAATTTCCTTTCATTTTTGCAAAGTTTTTTTTAGTTCAACTTTTTTTTTATTTCAAAATGTGAAAAATAAAACAAACAAAAAAATTCTTATCGCTTATAAGCTCATCTCATCGCTATGATGCGAGTATCCAAATAGTGTAATACTGAATAATGTGTAGACAGGCGAAAAAAAGATGGCACCAGAGGTTTCTTAAGTCAACAACGATTTCCTGTCAATGAAGAAAGAGAATTACTGCAACTCTTTTTGCTATACACTTTATTTAACAATAAATTAATAGGTGCCTACACTGGCGTAGCTATAGCTTTTTCATGGGTGGGGGGGTTTTGGGTGGCAAAAAATAGGAAGATAGGTAAGTATAATAATAACATGCGAAATGAGTTATAGACAGTATTAGGCAAGTATAGTAGTTATGTATATTACGAGTGTTCAAATTCATGTATTACTAATTCAATTGCATTATTTATGTAGGTAGGTAAGTATGTACATATTGTTTTTTGGAAGGTTCAGAGGCTCCTATAGACTACTAACTTGGACAAAGTAAAACTAAACTAAAACAACAACAATTACAAGACAATTACGAGTATCCACAATTGTTTTGTTTTTAAAAAATACCTAATTACCAACGTTTGCTGCTCTCTTTTCTTTTCCATTTTATCAGTTTTTTTACAAAAATGTATTACTACTAGGTATACCTATACTGTGCTACCTAAACCTATAGCTACTACAATATTACCTTTACCTAAGTTTTCAACAAGACACAAAACCATTACAAAACAATTTAAAATTACAATACTTACAATTTTTATTTCCTAACACAAAATAATAATTACAAAATTAAATTTAGTCTTTTTCTCTTTACCGCAAGTTGGCTAATAACCTCCTCTGGAGGAATTGTTATGTCCCGGTGAATGTTCATCAGAGCAAGTCCTGTAAGACGCGACTCACCCATGGACTCTCTAACAACGCGCCATCCCAAGTGTAAGCTATAAATTGGCTATGTGTGCGTAGTGCGTTGTTTACTTGCCGCGTCACTCACGCTGCCTGCCATCTGGCCTGTTTCAGTGACACCTTTCCTTGTGCCAACCGATCTTTTGAGTACCTACCTAGAAATCCCATTCTATCTAGTGCATATTTTATTTTCAATGGAAACCCCATTCTATCTAGTGTAAATTTCATTTTCGATGGGGGGCGGTTTGAACCCCCAAACCCCCCCTTAGCTATGCCAGTGGGTGCCTATATTATTTAAGAAAGCAAGACAGTTAAGAAGAGTAGCACAATCAAATTTACTTGTAACAGCATCACTTAATACACTTCTGAACATACCAGACATGTACATGCTGGACATATCCAGATGCATCCTCCTCCGATGACAATAAGCTTTGAGTATCTGGTGAAGAGGGTTTGGAAAGGTAAAAAATAGATTAAGGAGAATAATTGGGGGTACAGCACTGGTGCACCTGGGGGGGGGTTCTGGTTGCCCAAAATCCCTCCATACTGAAATAAATTAAAAAAATGACTTTAAAAAATTGTACATTTTTTAAAAAGGAGCATGGCTTCATGGGTGCCATGAAAGAGGCGTGGCTTTGTGGCCATGTGGGGCAGACTGAAATAGAAGAAGATGGAAATGGCCTGTGTTGCAATAGGGAAGCAGATGGGGATGGTAAATGGGTCACAACAAATTTAACAGTGCTTATGCACTGACACAAGCTCTGGTCCATTGTGTAATGTGCTCCACTATTGTTATTAGATGTATACCTTCAAAGTAAAACTACTGCTATAATGTGTAAAAGAAGTAACTTATAAATCACCTCAAAAATGTATCAAAAACAGGACTTGTTACAGCCAATAACCAATGCAATTCCTTAAGGTAGAATTTTTATTATTTTCAAATCTACATTATAAATGTCCTGCTTTCACATAGAACGTTAATGGATATCCTAGATGTCTTTGCAGTTAGATAGTACAACTATATTATCAGTATTGTCATTTAACATACGTTAATTTTATTTTTTTACATAGCCATCATATTAAGTATATCTTTACAATTTTAAACAGTCCTTCACATAAACCTCTGCCACATTACAGTCTAATTTCCTAATACACACACTCAGGGGTAATTGCCCCCCGAGGGGCATGACAGTGGGGGGGGGGGGGGGATGCAGAGCTTGGGTGAGATGAGTTTATTTGTCCCATTTTCGAGCTCTAAAATGTTGGGAGATATGTTAATATACTCCACATGTATCTTTACCACCTTAGATATATGAAAAGGGGAGATTGATAGATGAAGTACATGAGCTGGGAGAGGATGTGAGGATGTGTTGTTAGTCCCCATTTAGAAGATGTCATTTCCGAAATAGGGACATCCGAAAGTTTCTATTTTGAATACTCCACAGTTTCAAAACATTTTTTTAGAATGGGTGAGTATGCCGATCGGTATAGTCACCCATTCTGATTCGGAAATACTGCTGCCGCCTATTTCCTGCTGCCGCCAGACCGCAGGGAAAGGTGAGTAACCTCTCCATTATGCTGAGAAGGGAGGGTTAGGGTCAGGCTGCAGCTAAGGGAGAATTAGGGTCAGGCTGTGGGAGATGGTGGGTTAGGGTCAGGCTGCCAGGAAGGGAGGGTTAGGTTTAGGGTAATAAGAGGGGAGGGTTAGGGTTAGAATTAGGGAAAGGAGTGGTGGAGTTACTTCTCTTACCTTTCAGTGCACCGAAAGCTCGGTGCTCCGTGGATCGATTGCTATGCCTCATAGAGGCATATGCAATCGAAATCCCAGCCAGTTCGCAACTGGCTGGGAGAAAATTGCTCTCTCGAAATAGGGCCGTTCTAAGCGGGGACCCACACCCGAGAAGGTGATGCCACAAAGTGAGAGAATGAACTGGGGAAGTAAAAGGGCAAGAACGAGTGGTAGAAGAAGGAATATGGGGGAATGAAGGTAGAGTTATACTCGAGCAAGGATAAATGGCTGATCAGCCTTCCTTGCAAATAAGGTCATTATGATAAACAGTGTTTAGTAAGTATTTAAACATTTTATTTCATATGCTGTGAAGATACATAATATACCGTATTTTTCGGACCATAAGACGCACTTTTCCCCTCCAAAAAAGTGGGGGGAAAAGTGTGTGTGTCTTATGCTCCGAATACTCACCTTGGGGTATGAGCAGGTCCGTCGGGACCCGCTCCGCGGCAGGATGCACCGCATCCAGGCACTCATCCCCCCGCTCCCTGGCTGTCAGCAGCGTAATGAACGCTGTCAGCAGCGTAATGAACGCTGCTGTGAAAGCAATGTAAGGTGCTCTCATCACTCTGATGAGAGCGCCTTACACTGCTTCATAGCAGCATCCATTACTGTTATTTCTGCTCTGCCTGTCACACAGGGCAGGCAGAGCAGAAACAATGGTAATGGACACCGCTTCATAGCGGCGTCCATTACTGTTCTCTCTGCTCTGCCTGTACTGTGTGACAGGCAGAGCTGTGCAGCAGCTCCTCCCCCTGATGCTGGAGTGACCTGAGGTCACATCAGCGTCAGGGAAGACCGCGGAGGAGAAGCAGCAGGTGGCAGAACGGGACACTACAGGTAAGTGCCGGTATTTAGTATAGTTGCTGGGGGCTGATGGGTGATGCTGGGTGCTGGACAGATGGGTGATGCTGGGCGCTGGACAGATGGGTGATGCTGGGTGCTGGACAGATGGGTGATGCTGGGTGCTAGACAGATGGGTGATGCTGGGTGCAGGACATGATGGATGATGCTGGGTGCAGGACATGATAGGTGATGCTGGGTGCTGGACACTATTTGGTTCAAAATATTTTTTTCCAGTTTTCTTCCTCCTAAAAACTAGGTGCGTCTTATGGTCCGAAAAATACGGTACTTAGAATTTATTATAGCAAATGTATCATAACATATGTAACATATCTCAAGCACACAACCAGAGGCGATCTAAGGATCTATGGATTGGGTGCATAAATTACATATATATAGAATATAGAAACTTTCTCCTGTTTCATTCAATCATGGATCAGTAGATTAATCAGTCTATAGATCAGAAGCATCCCATTACTGGAGGCAGTAATAGCTTGGCAGCCACTAGTGAGGAAAAAAAAGGTGGTGTGGGGCAAAAAAAAAACATCACAGTTTCATTACTTAATGATCTAAGTAGTAAGAACAAGCTTACAGATGCAAGCAGGGATAAGAAAAAAAAATTTAAATAAAATACACCACCTCTATTGGGAAGGAAAGTATGAGGCCATGCCAGTTTTTTGCTTGTTGTGATCCTGCTGTTGCTACATGTACTTAGGATGCACTGTGGAAGAGGGAGTACCAGCATGGAATGGAAAATCGGTTGCCAATCTTACCACTACATGCCTATAACAATCATATTGATTAAGAAAAATAAGAAAAATAAGAGACCACATCCTACATTTGCACTAACTTAATTTTCCACTAACGTAATATGTGAGTCATATTGATTTCTCACGTAAAGGATGATTTCATCAGATCTGCAGCCCCTGCAAAAAAGTTATGAAGTTATTGACTTTTTTATACTTTTTTTTTTTTGCTAAAAAGCACTCTGTTAATTCCATATTTAACGATATTTTATAATCAATGACAACTGGTAATAATACTTATCAATTATTTATCCAATTTATTTAAATTCATGAAAAATAAACATATTTGAAAAAATAATATCTAATGTCAAATTCATTTTTAAAGAATAGTACTACAATATGATGTTTTCAGGAAATAACACAAACAACATGTTCAGTGCTACAAAAAAAATCAGGCAATTGTAAAAATGTATAAATATAAACATAAAGGGCCTGATCCAGAGCTACAATATTGAAACGATATCGTCCGTACGCAATAGCGTACGGACGATATCGGGCGTTCGCAATTGCGTATGTTCGCTGGTCGTATTATGTGGAAAATTACGCCCGACCAAGCGATCGGCCGTACGAAATCACACCCATATATCGGACGTACTACAATGCGTATACGTTGTTATTAAGCGAACGTACGCCCGTACGTACTAATGAGGATACTACGAACTACAAATA
>WWET01006686.1:10626-22984 GCA_011038615.1 Limnodynastes dumerilii
ACAGGCTTCAACCTTAAACTGCAAATGACAGCAAACTATAAGCAACACGACTTCACAGACTGACCAGAGCTATATACATTTCTTAAAGATGATATATATATGTGCTTCCCTCTTTCATGTGGACCGCCAGACCCGCGTGATTGGGGTAAATGCCCGGAGGTCAGGATCCAGTCCATAGTTTGGAAATTCCATGTCACCCAAAAATACAAAACATGAATAGAGCGACCTAATAAGAAAAACATTGGAAAGGGGATATATGTGTTCATGTATTCCCTCCTGTACATTATACAGTTATAAAGCACCAAGAAGGTAGGTTGGAAAGGTAAGGGTTAAAATGAAATATTCCCAGCAGGACTTTGGGCCAAATCGTGCACCGTAGATTGGTCCAACCATGTAATCTACGCCCTCCACACTGGGGCCTCAAACAATGTTTTCCTATAGGTTGCAGGTTTCTGTGGTAGCTGTCAATGTCCGTGATTGTTAAGTCATGGGTGCGTTATTCCATATTATATGTAAATCTTCCTGTCCTTGTCCGCGTATATATTATGACTATGTGAAGGGTTTTATATGGAACATTAATAAACTAACTTGTATTTTCATTCAGTCTTTTTTTCCTTATAAGCGTATATAATATATGAACATAAATGAATCAAAACATATAGACTCTTGTTTCAATGCCGGGTGGTGAAATCTGTGGTATCGATATTTGATGAAATTCCTATGATGGATTTATCGATGACATTTAATATGTTTGTCACATGATTTGATATATTTGGTCACATGATTATTTGATATGTTTGGTCACATGATTATTTGATATGTTTGGTCACATGATTGGAAAAATGACATGACTACTTTTATACTATTTAATGAATGCTGACTGCTGAGAGCATAAAAAAATTATATATCACGGCCGGATTTTGCACTATACATTGGCTGGACAATGATTTAGGGTTTCTTAAGTTTCTTTTAAAATTTTGATAAATAAATGGCAAATACACATATTTAATACTTTATATAAACGTATATATTTTTTATGTAACGGCCTTTGCATGCATTGGGTTAGTATATACCTCTGCTAGTCCTGGGTTGGCCACCCTTGGCTTTGATAATGTCTTTTACTTGTCGCGGCGGCTCTCATTGTGTTTCTTAGCTAACGCTATGATTCTATCATTATGATGCCAGACCTGAAAATAATTCCTAATTCATTGTTCACCCACTGCACACGCTCAGAAACCATGGCTGTTATTCAGCCGACGCTTCTTAGGTGTGTAACCTTAGAAAAGGACCTACTGCGTATGCAATCAGTTTGCTATGTAGATTGCCTCCATGCGGTCTTTAAAGAATGCACGGAGTATTTTAGGTAAAAAGGGGCAGCGTTATGCCGCCTCGGGGGAGGGTCTGGGTAAAAGTGGGAGGGGGGAGGTATTTAGATTAGCCGGGAAGCGGCAATGCCCGGGAGGGGGGATTGATTTAGATTAGCGGGGGAGGGTGGGGGTAAGGCAGGGAGCGGCAATGTCCACGCGGACATTGCACGGATTGTTAAGGTAGACTTTATACAAAAAAATCCCCTCTGAATATAACGTTTCCTATGCAAGCATTAATATTTTACTGTAACCTTAACAAACAAAAAACCCTGCACTCTCTACACTTTCTTTTTGGTAATCTAGATCAATGTGCCCCCCGCCACACACGCACTTTGTCTATGTTGTCTGTGCCAGTCTCTCCTGGCTGGTGTACCCTGACACTGACTATATATGAAATATAAGGGAGTCCTGATGAATGGAATTCAGAACCATGAGGTTATTCTGCAGATCAAATGAATGGGGACCCTTCCGAAACATCTGACATGCATGGCTGGCTATAATATCTTCCAGACGCTCTTATCTATGGGGCCAGAACCTCTCAGTCTATTGAATCAGACACATTATGGAGGAGATCTTTAATTCATCTCAGGTTCTCTATAGAAGTGGAATGAGATTAATACTAAATTCCCCGCTCCTTTATAATTAATGGGGGTCTTTATGTAACCAAACAGTAACCATCTAACGTTTTAGATACAGAGATTTTTTTAGGTGCTGAGAAATAGAAATTGAAATGGAAAATGTTTTAGTTTATTTATTATTAGTGCTACTAGTGACACCTGGGGCTAGATTTAGTGGAGATGTTGCCCATAGCAACCAATCAGTTTCTAGCTCTCACTTTTTTATTTTTACGTACTAGAAAATGTCAGCTAGAATCTGATTGGTTGCTATAGACAACATTTCCACTTTTCTTTTACCGCAGCTTAGTAAATCTGGCCCCTGATTCCCCTAAATTTACCTAATGCATGCCCTCCAACATGACCCATTCCATTAGGTACAAAATGCTCTGCTCCTCAGTTTCCAACTGTCAGTTACTATGGTAACCACCTTTGTTGAAGAGGCAAATAGATTATTTTAAATATCAGTTAAATCATTAAACCAGGTGAGTGACAGTTGGAAGCTCAGGAGCGGATTACATTGTATCTAATGGAATGGGTCATGTTGGAGGGTCTGCTAATGTCCAACAGTCAAGGGTTGTGTCAAGCAAAGGCAAATTCCAGAAAGTATAGAGGTCTGGATGGGTACAAAGAGGGGGAACGCCTAAACTCAGGGAGGCAACTACGGGGGTGCAAGGGGTGCGGCTGCTATGGGGCCTGCAGGACACAGGGGCCAGTGGAAGATGCCACCCCTGCACTGTAAGCAATCTGTCAGCTTAAAGCAGTGCTTGGCACTCCATGCTGAGCACTGTAGCAATCAGGTAGCGATGCTGCCAAGCTCCACCCCCTGTCCTACCCATCTAGACTCCCCGCCTACTTGATGTGGGGCAGGAGGCTGTCACCTTCCACCCCTGCCTATACTGTAAGAGGGAACGCCTACTTGTGAACTCAGCCCCGCCTCTCTGTGGGAAGTGTCATTGGGTTAGATCCAGACCTAATCGCTTGTTACGTTTCATCGTGTAGCGTATTTTCTAGGCCCTCCCCTCGCTCGTACGTTCTTTGCCAGTTTTACGCTTCCCAAATCCTAGGTATCATATGGCTGTCACGCCCCTTCGTGCGTAGTTACGCTGTCGTAACTGGGACATACGCTCTGAGTTACGCGGCGTACCATCTGTCGTGTGCATGCCCAGAAAATACTAATGGGCGATGTTACGTCAGCGGCTAGCGTAAAATCGCTCGTGTATGTAGCTTAGGATCCGGCCCATTGTTCTTACATCTGGATTGGTCAACACAGTTTCTCGCGCTTGTAGAAACGCAGCCACAAACCAATGGATGGACAGAAGCAAAACGGTCTATTCCTGGTCCTTAATCACCAAAGAGTGAGCTGACACATACATGATAGGCATGGCACATACATGATAGGCATGGCACATCCATGATAGGCATGGCACATACATGATAGGCATGGCACATCCGTAATAGGCATGGCACATATATGATAGGCATGGTACATACATGATAGGCATGGCACATCCATGATAGGCATGGCACATACATGATAGGCACGGCACATACATGATAGGCACGTGTCCTTGGCACATACCGTATGTGTTAAAATACACTACTAAAACCATGTCATTCTGACACCACCGGATCATGAACATTAGCACAACTGAAATATTACCAGTTCATCTCAAATATTTCTCTTTATGATTTCTTACATTTGTTTCTTATCTGTTAAGAGTTGTTTTTCTGCAGTTGGCACTTAGAGAAGTTGGCATAGTCACTAGCTTCCAAATATAAACATATCTCTCTCATGTTACTAAAATAAGTATTGTAGTTGCTGCACATAACTATCCTCAGTCTGTGTTTTGTTTTGCTGATTTGTTTGCCTCCAGTAAAGTTTTTGAAAATTGAACCAAATTATTTCTAAATGTTATATGAAACGGATTCAGACTATCGCTCTTGCTGCGTTGCACTTGGGACATCCCTCCCATGACTTAACGTCTCAGACCTTCACCTTAACGTAAAACTTAAGACCCGTCCCCGCTTAAAATGGAGATGGGTTACAAGTCTGGATATTTCCAGCCCTTACTGTAAACTAACATAGCAAACCCTTCTCTCAATCGCGTCAAAACGCGTTGGTTTAACAACAAAAAAAATGGAATGATGGTTAGGGCAGATTGCATTCAGAATGCGGCGGTTGGAGAGTGCGCAACACACTAAAGTGTAATTTTGCAATGCAAGTAGCCGAAAAATCCCAGTCTGTGGAATTCCGTTGACGTCCATTAACATTTAGGCTCTGTGATAGGTGATGCCAGAGAATTTAACCCACTTTTTGGCAGCAGAAACATTTAGTCAAACTCTTATAAAATATTTTGTTAATTTTTTTTTTTTACATTCTTTGCTTACCTTAAATTTGTACCTACAAGATTTAGATTTTTATTTTCTCTTATATAAACTTTTCATAAAATATATAAGTGGTCCAGCTCGGCCTCTTCTTCTTAACTTATTATATTAGACTATAAACAGCACAAATTTCTTCACACGTAGGAAAAGTGAGCGCTAACTATGTATTAGCTTATTTAGATTAACATAACTAACGTTCACGGGTTTTCCCTCAAATATAGTTTTTTCTTGTAGTTTTCTGTAGTTGATTTTGAACATGAAATAAATATTTTTCCCCATTAGGTAAAAGTATCCTTTTTTGATTTTGAAGACTTGTTCGAGAGATTAAGACATTCCAGTATGAAGACGCGGGTTCTGAGTCTTCCCATGAATTATTTAGTCAAATAGAAGTGGTCCACTCAGAGGGCTTTGAAACTAGTCCAATAACCCCATAAAGTGCAATTCAGAACAAGTGTTTGTTCCGTCTCTCTGTCTCGCTGAATTCACTTGGTTCCGCCACTAGGCAAACACGTCTTGCTCTTCCGGTCCTTGGTTGATCGTTGAGGCATCAGACTAAGGAGAATTCGGCTTGAAAACTGGAACATCTCCTCGTCTTTGGACTGCATTTTGTCAACATGGAGATCTGGGTGCTGAAGTTCGTGCCATTGCTGCCCATGGATGGGTGGTGATATTTCATATCCTTGCCGAGGAACCTCTCGAGATGCCACCTTCGCCATTTCCGTTTCAGCTCCGCTTGAACCTGAAGCATTTTAAGAGGGAAAGTGCAATAAGTTATTTGTAGAAAGTCTTCCTGCTGTCTTACAAACTGGTGGAACAATTATTTCAGGGCATTAATAGAACTGAGGATTTATCTTTAATATGTAAGGGCAAGACCCAAAACTACGATATTCATGTGATCCCACAGCAAAAGATTTGGGGTTATCCGCAATCACTTGGCAGAATCATCCAGACATTTAAACATTCAGGGCCGTATACACAGATGCGTGTGTAAAAAGCACGGAAACATACGCACGTACGTGGCAAGGCCACACCCATGACACTGCCCTCACACGGACGGGTTTTCAGTGACTTACTTCAGTGACATAGGGCAACCTTAACTCTACGTGTGTCGTTACGTGCGTATTTTAATTCCGTACGTGCGTGCATGACAAACCGCGCCAATATTAGTCCATTTAAATGCCCTCCCCCACCCACTTTCACTAATCTACTCATGTACAGAAGACAACCGCGCCCCTCCATATGTATGTCACTAAGTCCTAATCTAAATCACTCCCACTTCTGCCTAAACACTCCCCGAGTAAATACGCTACGCACATGAGCGTTTCGTAAGCGTAAGTCTGGATCAGACCCTATGAAGCAGAAGCTTCTTAGGTGTGAATACGGGCCAGACTCACTAACATTTTTGACAGAAAATCATGGAAGAAGAACTGGATAATCTGCAGATATAGAAACATAGAAAAAGACAGCAGATCCATCCAATCTGGCCATTTGTTTATTTAACCAATTTTACATTCAATTTAGTTTAATGTTTATAATATTCTTATATTTATTCCAAGCATGTTTAAACTGTTCTACTGTGTTGGCCTCAACCCCCTCAGATGGGAGGCTATTCCACTTATCTATCACCCTTTGAGTGAAGTAATTTTTCCTCTGTACCTACCACCCTCTAGTTTATATGCAGGCCTTTGTGATCTATTACATCTCCTCCTCTGAATAATGCCCCCTTCCTGTACCTGGTAACACCACTTGATATATGTGAAAGCTGCTATCACATCCCCCCTGGGCCTTCTCTGCTCCAAGCTATACATGTTACTTCCTACAGTCTGTCTCTGTATGGTGTGTGACACAGACCATGGACCATTTTAGTTGCTCTTCTTCGCACAGTCTCTAATGTATTTATGTCCTTCTAGAGATATGGCCTCCTGTATTCCAGGTGAGATTGTAGCAATGACCTATCAAATGACATTACTATTTCTCTCTATCTACTACTCTAGAGAGAGGAAACTCCTATTCTGTACACTGACTACAAGGGAATAGCCCCTTATCTATCCAGTCGCTCTGTCAGAAGAGTTATTTGTTTATAGCCTGGATGCAGTAGTGTAACTAACATGGGTGTCCGAAGGAGAGGATAGTCCAACGCGGAAATTCTGAAGTGGCGGTATGGAAATTCTGAAGTGGTGGTAAGGAAATTTAGAAGTGGCGGTATGGAAACTCTGAAGTGGTGGTATGGAAATTCTGAAGTGGCGGTATGGAAATTCTGAAGTGGTGGTATGGAAATTCTGAAGTGGCGGTATGGAAATTCTGAAGTGGTGGTAAAGAAATTTAGAAGTGGCGGTATGGAAACTCTGAAGTGGTGGTATGGAAATTCTGAAGTGGCGGTGTGGAAATTCTGAAGTGGCGGTATGGAAATTATGCAGTGGCGGGGTGAACATTCTGAAGTGGCGATATGAACATTCTGAAGTGGCGATATGAACATTCTGAATTCTAAAGTGGTGGTATGGAAAGTCTGACGTGGCAGTGTGGAAACTTTGAAGTGGGGGTATGGAAATTCTGAAGTGGCGGTATGGAAACTCTGAAGTGGCGATGTGAAAATTCTGAAGTGGTGGTATGGAAATTCTGACGTGGCAGTGTGGAAACTTTGAAGTGGGGGTATGGAAATTCTGAAGTGGCGGTAAGGAAATTTAGAAGTAGCGATATGGAAATTCTGAAGTGGCTATATGGAAACTCTGAAGTGGCGGTATGGAAATTCTGAAGTGGTGGTATGGAAACTCTGAAGTGGCGATGTGGAAATTCTGAAGTGGTGGTATGGAAATTCTGACGTGGCAGTGTGGAAACTTTGAAGTGGGGGTATGGAAATTCTGAAGTGGCGGTGTGGAAACTCTAAAGTGGCGGTATGGAAACTCTGAAGTGGTGGTATGGAAATTCTGAAGTGGCGGTATGGAAACTCGGAAGTGGTGGTATGGAAATTTACAAGTGGTGGTAAGGAAACTCTGAAGTGGTGGTATGGAAATTCTGAAGTAGCGATATAGAAACATGGAAAATAATAGAAGTAACTGGAGATTAATAGTTTTTCAATTTGTCAGTTGCCACTTATACCGCGTTCAGATTGCCACTGCCTAAAAAGCCAGCTTTTTAGGCAGTGGGCAAAATTTTGAACATTTTAGCCTGGTGCGTTCAGACTGCGCTGAAAACACCGGCTTTTTTTTTTCTTTCTTTTTTTTTTTTACAAGCCGGCACCTATTTAAATAGCCGGCTTTTCAGCGCAGTGTGAACGGGTGAAGCCCGTCTAAGACCCGGCTAAAGAGACCCGGCTTCACCGTTCACATTGCCAGAAAAAGCCGGGGTTTTCATGAAAGCCGGCAATTTCATGAAAACCCCGGCTTTTTCATGGTAATCTGAACGGGGTATAAATAGCCCAAGTGTAATTTTATATAAAAAAATAAACGATTATCTGTAGTTAACACAAGCTTCAATATCCCCATAAAGCCTGATGCAGAAATGTTGGGCTTTATAAACACACAGTCTGCTGCCCTGCTGAGAGGAATATGAGGCTGTGACTGACCAGATTTATCTTGACATCTAAAAAAAGCTTTAAGCGGTGTTTAGGGCCAGAATCTAATCAGTGCATGCATTGCAGTAATGTATATGTATCCCATGAGAAGGATTAGACACTAATAAACATTATGCTGCCTTAAATATTTATAACAGGGGAATGTGCATGTCATTCTTACCTCTCCGTTGAGGAAACAATAAAGGATCGCCACCACAAAGCCCTGCAAAGACAAGTGAGGCACAACACAAAGAGTTACTTAATACCAATGAATAGACACAATGGAGAAATGTCGCTATGGAAATTTATTGACTTTTTTATATTTATATATAGAAAGATATTTGAAATAATGAGAAATTTAATCAGATTCCAGTCTAGCTTTTCACCGCTCGCATGGAACTGCAACACAATCTAAACATAAAAATTTCCGACTCATCCCTGACGAATCAGAAGCCTGGATCTTGCGTCCGCCAGCTAGCGTGCCCTTACTGTACATTTAAATGCCACACCTCTACCCGTTAAAATGGCTAGCCACATCGATGTCAGAACTTGTCACAAGAATAATATTGTGACGCTCGCTTGCGCGGATTGCAATATCATCATAGAGTTAGGGTTCCTACGTCTACCGACTCAGGGACGGCGACCTTTTATTTGTTCCATCCGGGAGATCTCAGAGGGAAGAAATAGGTGCTGGCATGGGGGCGGTGCTTAATGACGCGATTTATGCAAATCGCATCCCCCAGTAACACTACAAATAGCAACTTACATGATCAAGCCTCGTCTAGGACCGTATTCCCAGATTCGTGTGTATAAAGTACGCAAATATACGCATGTACATGGCAAGGCCACACCCACGACACTCTCTTCACACGGACGGTTGCACTATTACTACGCATGCGCAGTTTTGCGAATTTTCTAGGATCTTGAATATACGTACCTAAGTGCCATAGAAATCGCATCTCTGAATCAGGCCCTATGTGTATAGCTCTGTGCGTATTTTCCTTCCGTACGTGCATACATGAATAACCGCGCCCATATTAGTCCATTTAAATGCCTCCCCCACTAAACTACGCACATACGGAAGAGAACCACGCCGCTCCGTACATATGTCACTAAGTTCGATTTACAAATCCGTGTGTAACGGACTTCCGTCCCTAAATCCTATATAGCTTGTGTAAAATAAGTTACTACGCCTGCGCAGTTCTACCGTACCTAAAAATACGCAGGGAAAAAGTAGCAAAATCATCATTGTGAATCCGGTCCCTAATCTCTAGTTACACTCAGAATTAGAGCACGGACAAGCAGGGGGCGGGACTTGAGGCGGTGATTGGCATAAACTCACGACCTTTTGCCGCCTCACCCGGAATACCGGGAGATATGCCCGAATTTCATGAGACACCCACATATTCTGTTACAGTCAGCCACCCTGCTCTAGCTGCACTCCCTACCATCACATGACAAGATGTCAACCTGTATCTGCAGTGCAGGAACGGAGAGATTTTAAAAAGAAGAAAATGATTTACACAATGTAAAGGACGCCGCATCTAGAAAATGTCCCATCCATAAAGCGTTTCTGGCATTCTTACCTGAAAGGACCCGAGAACGAGCTCAAAGACCAGTTTCACTTCCACCTTAAAGTTGTCGGGGAAGAAGGCAAACATGATGTAATGGACGCCAAAGAGCGGGATCAGCAGAAGGGTGGACTTTGCCAGTCTCCTGTAAATATACAAATTGCTTCCTGTTATTAAGGAGTCGCTTGTTGTAAAAAATGAAATGTGTTCCAGTCACTTTGTATTTTCATGCAGACCGGATCCTGAATTAGGTGCGCACAGACGCTTGTAAGTCTATTCTTCGGAACGTATTTACGTGCGTGCGATCCTACAGTCTGTTTGTGCGAGGTCTCTTGCATGTACAGTGCTTACAAGTCCAGTACTTTAACTTTTACGAACACGACCCTTTATATAAGAGTCGCGATCACAATGCTGGGTTGTATATATGGGATTAGCTAAGCGATTTCCATAGTTCCCCCTCTCCAAATGTGTGCACACCACGTATGCACAGCGGGCTGTCACGCAATGCTGCCGAAGGAATGCAGTATCATTCGCGCTGTGTTCTGATGCGTAACGCGCTCCACATGCGCAGTATGATTGGACGGGGCACTTACACATTCGTTTTGCGTAAGTTCCGGGTGTGCTTTGCCGGGACAATAATATGTTTAGCGACAAACCATCATACAGCAGTGGAATGGCGACTGACAGATATTTCCGGCAGTCTCCCTTTTAGAAGCGGATGTGGTGCGACTCCTGGAGGTGTAAAGATCACAGCACTGACAGGTAAGTCTTTTCTCCTAAGCCTAACCTTAACCCTCCCCTAACCCTCCATTTCCCGCTGCCTAACCCTAACCTTCTCCTTCTTGAGCCCTATCCCATCAGTACCCTGTTGTTGTTCATTCTGTATCCAGTCCATTGGGATGATCTACAGCCTGGGGCCCACACAATATGTCCCTGACATTCATCCTTACACACTGCAATGGGAGACCTGGGGATCTGCAGTGTGTGTGGGGGGGCTATTTTCAGATGGAGGCCTGGCACTGTAATCCCATTAGGAATGGCCAACCTGCAGCTTTCCAGGTGTTGTGAAACTATGTTACCCAGCATGCTTTGTCAGATGTCAGCTTTGCCTAAGCTAGGTCAAGCATGGGGGGACCTGTAGTTTCACAGCACCTGGAGAGCCACATGTTGACCAGACCTGAACAATACATGTTGCAATATGATGGGAGTAAATGAATTATTCTTTATTTACATGCAGGGATAATGATACTTTGCTTTTGCTGATAGCACAACATATTGATCAGCTTTCATTTGAAATTAGTTGAGTTAAGAAATGCCCATCTCTACTCTAATTCACAGTACCCAGTATCAATCCCCCTGCCCCCCTGAAATGTATATTTGCTGTTCCTCTCTGGGCCAGCCCGGCGGTGTTACTTTCTGAGGGTGCTGGTAAATGACAGCCCTGAGAGTCACTGTGAATAACAAGGCATTAGCGGCTATTCTCTCCGGCAATAAATCCATTTTCCTTCCCTAAAGGTATCATTTAGACAATTCCAAAATAGAATGAAAATAGCCCGTTTGCCGGATTTATTATCTGTGATATGAGAGCTGACAGGAAATGTTCACTTTTCTAAAGGGTGATGACAGGCACGAATAAAGGAAAATAACGAAAAATAGGATTGTTTCCTGAGCTGGATATTATGTAGAGAAGTGTGTAGACGATCACACAGATTGCAATGTCTCTAACATGTCTTTACACTGTTACTAGTTCCAATATCCTGGATTATGTGCAGAGATACAAAGTTGTCATTTCTAAGAGTGGTTTCTATGACTTTACCCATAGTTACCAACTCTCCCTCAATATGAAGGAGACTGAAGAGCGGGTGATCTCCCTGACTGCCTGAAGAGCGAGTAATCTCCCTGACTCCCTGAAGAGCAGGTGATCTCCCTGACTCCCTGAAGAGTGAGTGATCTTCCTGACTCCCTGAAGAGGGGGTGATGTCCCTGACTCCCTGAAGAGTGGGTGATGTCCCTGACTGCCTGAAGAGCGAGTAATCTCCCTGACTCCCTGAAGAGCGGGTGATCTTCCTGACTTCCTGAAGAGAGGGTGATGTCCCTGACTCCCTGAAGAGGGGGGGATCTTCCTGACTCCCTGAAGAGTGGGTGATCTCCCTGACTCCCTGAAGAGTGGGTGATCTCCCTGACGAGCAGGTGGGCTCCATGACCCCCTGAAGAGCGGGTGATGTCCCTGACTCCCTGAAAAGTGGGTGATCTCCCTGATGTTGATTCAGTTCCAGAAGTCATTGCGGTATGATGACAAAGTTAAGAAATTGTCTCCTATTTCCCTGCATTGAGGTCTATGGAGGCGGCCATTTTCATGGAGGCCAAGATGTAATGAAATAATGGCATTTATCTAAGACAACATGACTTCCATAATGCAGACAGAAATGATAAATACACTTTGGCCTCTTGTGAATCAGCTGCAGTGTCACCTAGTTTTATCTCTTCTATAAAGATGGAGAAGTCAGCGGATCCTATTCACAGTCTCCACAATAATACCCTTTCCATACAGCCATATGGCTTCTAATAAAGGCTGACAGGGGCCTTGAAACAATTGGAGAAATTGTGATCCTGAAGCTTAGCGGGAAAGCGGTGGCAGGTCGGTAACGTGACACTGTGACATCGTAGCATTTTTTTTAATGCGTCATAAATGTCACCTTTACATTTACTAAGATAGTCACGGCTAAAAACTCTATACAGATACGTTGTCTGAACTTGGGAGCTTCTCCCTGTCTGTCTACAGCCCTGAATTTCCATTTAGCTGTCTTTTACTGGGCTATCGCGTATTTTTTAATTGAGGAAGAATGATTCCAGGTGCATCAGATTGTG
>WWET01006686.1:28514-49675 GCA_011038615.1 Limnodynastes dumerilii
CAGGGATGGACAGCATAGTACATAATAATATACAGTACAGACATACAGGGCAGGGATGGATAGCATAGTACATAATAATATACAGTACAGACATACAGGGCAGGGATGGATAGCATAGTACATAATAATATACAGTACAGACATACAGGGCAGGGATGAACAGCATAGTACATTATAATATACAGTACAGACATACAGGGCAGGGATGGATAGCATAGTACATAATAATATACAGTACAGACATACAGGACAGGGATGGACAGCATAGTACATAATAATATACATTACAGACATACAGGGCAGGGATAGACAGCATAGGACATAATAATATACAGTACAGACATACAGGACAGGGATGGACAGCATAGTACATAACAATATACAGTACAGACATACAGGACAGGGATGGACAGCGTAGTACATAATAAAATACACTATAACTATATCACAAAAATACAATAAAGTGAAGCAAGCACAGACAGCAAGGTGAAATGCGAGGCGTCAAGCTTGTCAGATCAGGGAGCAGGGGATAGAGCACAGTGAGAGGTTTAGAGGGAGTCACCAGGTGGGGAAGGGGTAAAAGGGTAGCAGAGGGAGACAAGAAGGTACGAAGTGAGTGTGGTGGAGGAGGGTACAACACTAGAGGGCCCTGCCCACATGAGCTAACACACTAAGGACCCGATTCAATTAAGAGCGATGACGGGAAAAAGCTTGCGCTGCGTCATTTAGGGTAGCTATAAATGGGAATTTTTTATGCGCACCTCAATATGACACACATAAATATCACCCAAAAACCCCCCACAGAATATAGAAGACATAAGGAGGGGGAAGGAAGTGGACTGCTGATAAGGGCGGGAAGGGGTGTGCAAAGAGATGAGGGAAGAGAGGTAGGGAGCAGTGGATGAGGAGATGGCCTTAAAGGTGAGGGTAAGGAGTTTAAAGAGAGGTCTGAAGGGGACAGGAAGCCAGTAGTATAAGGAATAAGGGACCCTCTTAAGGCGTGGCTTCAAAAATATTTAAATAAATAAATAAATGACAGTGGTCCAAAAAGAGTTTGGTGAAAACTAAAACTAATCCTTGGGTCGTAAACAACTCAATAAATAAGAACAAAGGCCAAATCCAATGTATTTAAAAATAATCCTTGTTTATCTTCATTAAAAGAAAGAAAATAAATTAAAGGTCCCCTGTTTATCTTCTTCCTTAAGATGGTTTATATAAATATGAGAAGTAAGAGCTCAGTAACGCAGAAGATGGAAAAAACTCCAGCCAGCGAGGGAGTCCGAACACTACAGATGGGAGTTTTGTTCGTCTTCCTAACGCTTATTGAAGAACGAATGGTCTTTAAAATCTGACTATTAAGAAGCTTCTGAAGGAGAAGTCTGATAAAAAGTTTACCACCAACAAACAAATCCACGGACAGCATGAATCCTGACACATTTCACAAGGATGATGTGAATTTTCATACACAACCGTACTGAAATGCACGTTGGGACCCTGAAAATGCTTCTCATTAAATGTAACAAGAGTTAATGAGAGTAAAGTTGACAAGTATTTTCTTAGTAGAAGAAAACCATCAAGAGTACAAAGGATTCATCATATGGCTTAACTCCAGTCTCTCGGCACGAAATACCACTGGATGAATGCCTAGCGGGAGAACTTATGCACTAATAACCAATGTTCTAAGGCCCTTCAGCGCTAGACATGAAATACATGTGAAATGGAATTTCTTTTGTTTTAATTAATATGCAGATTTTTTTTTTTTAAACAAGTGCCAAGGGTAAACGTAGAAATGACAGAATTATATTTCATTTTAAAATCAGGTTTACGGTTTTTAACTTAGCTTAGTTTATTATATGTGACTTCTATCTTTAAACATTTTTATTTTTTTTATCTAGTCAATTAATTCACCAGGACATGTAATGCCCCCTGACCCTCTTTCTTGCTTCTCATAGGGCCTTAACCAGAGCTACACTGGCCCGCTGGCCGTAAGTACGGCCTAGCGTAGCTCCGGTCCACTCCCCCTGTCACTCCCTCTGTGTGAGCGTAATTACACACAGTTACGCCGGCTGAAGGCTACCCTAACTTCAGCCGGCATAACTGTGTGTAACTATGCTCACACAGGAGCGTAACCGCCGAAACCCTGCCCTCGCTACCTAATTTCCCTTTCCCCCCCCCCGCCTACCTTCCGTAACTACAACGTGCTAATTAGTATGCCTTGTATGCTAATTGGTCCAATGAAATGTGATTAAGAAAATGGATTATGCCGAGCAACATCTGCACGGCACATGCGCAGATCGGCAGAAATGCCGATCTTACGCAGCCACCCACCGTAACTACGGCAGGCGGTGTAGTTCTGGATCAGGCCCGATATCCCTAAATGTGGAGGTGTGAAATGTGGAAATGAAGGCAGATAGCAATTGACCATTGTTCAGTTAGAAGGAAGAGTGACTAGCATGCTAATTAATCTTACTAGTATGCTAATTGGTCCAATGAAATTTGCTCTTGATAAATATTACACCCAAATCTTTAATACAGGCCATAATGGGAGAGGAGCAAACTGGGTCCTCGTGATCTTCCAGCATTCCATGTATTCCAGGTCTGCTTGTTGGAGCACAGGTTCACAATGATAACACTTCGGAGGAGGTATTAATGATCTCACTTGTGATTATCTTGGAGACCTGGAAAATGTGAACCTTGGTAGATCACGAGGGTTGAGATTGGTCATCCCTGTGTTAAAGGAACTGCTCAGCTGAGTGATTAGTGAAACCACTTGGGGCCATATTTACTAAGCTGCAGGATTGGAAAAGTGGAGATGTTAAATAGGAAATTAAGAGCTAGAATGTGATTGGTTGCTATGGGCAACATCAGCACTTTGCTTATACCGCAGTTTAGTAAATCTAGCTCTTGGTGTGCTATATGATGCCACGTCTCCCAGCTGACCATGAAGCAAAATTCATATTATGCTCAGGGCCACCCCAGGCAAAGCTTCAGTCTGTCTTTCCTGGCCACTCATAGCCATGATGAATTGCAATGTCGCTTCAAAGGCACCGAGGATGAACTGAGCCTCGTCTCCTGCATAACACAGCTCTATAGCTCAGATGATCACCTGCAGTAGCGCATGCTTTCCCAGGGACATGACAACTAAGCGACTGAGCGGGTAAAGCCAGTGTCTCAGCAGCGGATTAGCTGAGCCGCGGCTTGTGTGTTCTCCAGAGGTCGCCGGTTCTAGGGTTCCACAGGACATGTGTTTTTGGTTCATATCCAGACCTGATCCAGACTTAAGAGCGATTTCCGAACACACGGAGGTGCTAAAGTCCCATGACACTTCCCTCTCACAGACGGATGTTAGCTGACTTCCATGTCCATAACCCTACCTTAACTGCTCTGCATGGATCGCTGGACTGTATTCACACCTAAGAGTGAGTTAGGAGCAGACAGATCTGTCCTGTCCCTAACCCAACCCCTGTTTTTAGGGCTACCTTATCTTACTGCACGGAGAATGCCTCTTCCCTCCTCCCCCCATCCCCGGCTAATCTAAACACTCCCCGAGGCAGCATTAGCAAACCTCTCTCTAACTAAACTACTGTGTGCAATCTTTAAAGACTGCACGGAGGCAATCTACTACCTAACTGGTACATAGATAGCGTCAATGTACACTCAGCAAATTATGCACCTCTGAGGCCGGAGCTACTCAGGTGTGAATACTGTCCGCTGTGTGTGAGGAATGCGTATATCTATGGTAATGCCTAAACCAGCCCATACTGTACAATTTAAATGCCTATCCCCTCCCGCACTGCGTATATTCGATCGTACAGAGGAATGTCGCGCGCTGAATGTACGGAGTTCTGCTGCATAACAGCTCTAGTCCTACTTAAGCCCACTGCCTGCGCATGTCCCATGTTGATATTAATAAATAAGAATGGAGGAAGATAAGCGCTGTACTGTCCTCTAATGGGGTGTTGGTAATGAGTAATACCCAGGGGGGCGGAAATCAACATGCAAAAAACTAAAATAGTACATTATTGTCCACTACTAGAACTATGAAGATGTAGGTGTGTGGAGCAACTTCTCCCTAAACAGACTCCAAGATAAAGCAAATGTGGACAACAAGAAATCAATCATATGAATAAAAAATGAATTAAACATTTATTTAATGACAATTAAAATAAACCAATGAGTAAATAAATGAATAAATAATCAAGTGAAAACGGAAATAGTACCCGGGGGATGAGGGTCCTAGCAGAGTGATTTGAAAAGTGGTGCCTGCATCTTCAGAGGTCTAGTAGTGGACAATAATTTACTATTTTAGCTTTTTGCATGTTAATATCCCCCCTGGGTATTACTCATTTCCAACACCCCATTAGAGGACAGTACAGCGCTTATCTTCCTCCATTCTTATTTATTGATTTTTGTTAATTAAGGGTGGTTGACCCTTGGAGTAAGATTTGCCGCAGCGCTGACATTTTCCTCAGCGCTTGTTTTTATCCCTTTTCTTTTTTCCATGTTGATATAAAGTCTGGATATGGCCCGAGGTTTTTAAAATACAAAACAGTCCGTTAAAAGGATCCTATTTGCTCTTTCGAAACATTGTAGTTCAGAGCAAAATTTAAGCAGAAGATATAAAGATATAGTGGTGACACTTACGTATATTGGCTGTTTTCATTCCTTCCGACATCCGGTGAGTGTAATTTTTGAACCAAAATTCTGATAATGCAGATGAAAAGAATAAAATTGATCTAAAAAGAAAATAAAGAAACAGAACTATGTTACTGTAAAACACACACAAGGCTTCAGAAAGAAAAAACAAACAAACCAAAACCATTGCAGGGGAAACGATAACAGCCGATCCCACCATAACCTGTCTTCTACTTGAATTCACTGCCCGCTGGTATGAACACATGTTTTGTACAGCGAGAAAGGATGGCAGCCATCTTGGATCTGACATCAGCCTGCTTGGGACTTTGTGTCATATATCGCAAGTATGTTGATGTCAAACCCATAGAATACAGCTAAGCGAGGTGTAGCAGCGCCAGACGGCGGATAGTCGATAAGGCGGCTAGTGTTCGGTCTAGCGAGGACTGTTAGATAGGAGTTATTACAATTTTACATTCTCACACTTTCACACAACACATAAAAATATAAAATAAAAATATTAACTATTTATAGAATTTATAATGTGATTATTGGGAAGAGCGAGGGAACATTCCAGTCTTTATAAATACACAACATACAAATAAAGATAGGCAAATGTGCCATGATACACAGTTGACCCATAAATCAATGAATCAACTTCATTTGCTGGTGCAAACACAGGGGTAATAAAGCTTTTATAAAGGGTAAATTGAGGTGATACCCATATGAACCAATCAGATTCCTTAATATTCACCCATGGCACAATAGACACTACCCGCAAACTACCAAAACTCCACCCAGGGATGCACAGAAATATTCACTTTTAGACATAGTTGGGCCATAATTTGACCCTTTTGGCCATAAGGGCTCATTAAACCCAGCCTCTTTTGGTTTTGTGAATGTTGGGGTAACCATGATTTTAGATGGAATCGGATTAGTTCCTATGCAACAACATCACTTTTTCCTGGTCTTTCCAAATAACAAAAAAGTTAAAAAGACAATTTTGTTCAAATATAATAATTCCACAATTTCATCTCGGAAGCGTTTGTAAAACATTAGAAGCTGTGAAGAAATCTTTGCTCATCTCTACTTAAAATGGTCCTTTCATGATATATAGTTAATCATTTTTTCAAAAAACTTTATTATTATTATAATACCAAGGAAAGCTGCAATATAAGGATTAAAAAAAAACCCACCCAATTATTACTCATTATTATTCATAAAGTCACTTTGGGTAACCCCCCTACTGTCTCCTACCTCTATCCCTCAAATTTAAAAGTGACTCATGGAATAATGTATCTCTTCTGCATTAAGAGCCTCGTTAATGATAATCATTAGTATGCAGAACAGAACATCAATTGGCCTCTCTCTTCTAATCCACTAAATGATTTTTCCTGAGTGTTTTTATATTCAACCCCATAGCGTTTCCTCCTGATTACATGACAACTTCTTAACCAAAGCCTGTGTTAGTAATATTTAATGTTGATTCTTATGCTTTGTACTTCAGATTAGTTCTGACGTCATTATACTGATGCTGGAGGTGCTGGGCTGGTGGGAAACACAATCATAAGGTTATGATATTTAATGTTATAAAATACTTTACCGAAATGGAGAACAAAATTGGAGCTCTGACAATCCACCATAACGGAGATTCAATTGTGTCCCAACACCTGAAGATAGATTATATAGAGATAATTCTCAGGGATTACATAATAATGGATTAACAAATCGACATAAGAACATTGTACAAGAGTGTTAAGTGATGTTGAACTCATACTAAGATCTGTGATTCTACCCCAGCTACCCTATAGGGACACCCTATAGGGTGTGGGTCCCCGCAAAGGGCCGTTCTATCCCAGCCAGTTTCAAACAGAATGATTCCTAATGACCAGTATTAAAATCAAACAGCAGCCTAGTTCTCTCCAATCAAAAATGGTGCTGGTGGGTGGCCTCAAACAAGCACTAGCCTCCCGTAAAAAATTCCCTAGAGACCTATGGACAATCCGCCTTTGTTTGCACATATGCAGAACTCAGAGTGTTCAGATCAGCCATGATGTGCTGGGCTTAGGTCACACACAAGTCACCGACACTTATGTCCTGCTCGCAAATCAATGTTTAGCATTAATTCAACGTCAAAAACTTCAACACGATAATTAAGTATCATTTCTGTACTTGTGAAAGCAGCAATGAACACTTCTCATATTAGTAAGTATCATGTACTTCAACGTGTTTAAAAATGTCTCTGTTATAACATTGAAGAGGTTTATGAGAACTCGATCCAAGACTTTTCAATTAAAAAAGAAGGAAATACATTTTTTTTTAAAGTATAACGTTATAAGTAGTTAACAATTAACATTACAGTTGCGCTCAGTTAAATCCCAAAATATTCTATGATATGTGGCAGGAAATTGCATGCATGGCAGACCCACCTGCTCAGGAAACTTGAATAGAGCATAAAAAAAAAGTAAACTTTGTTTACTCACCAATTAGCAGCTACCAGCTTCCTGCAAAGATCTGACAATGTGAATGTCACCCATTTCATGTCCTACAGAAATTGTGTGAATCATCCTGTGAATTGCATGGGTGAAGTCAGCTCCATTGTCTGCAGGAAGCCATCAGCTGCCAAATGGTAACTAAACAAGGTTTTAATGATTTAATAATGGGCTGCAATCTGGCTTTCCCACAAAGTCCTGAAATATGCATCATGGTTGAGAAAGCTTTATCTAAGCCCAGCTGTATTTGGCATCGTTTGATTGGTGTGCGATAAAATGCTAAATATTTTCAAGGATAGAGACAAATGAAATAATTTTTTTGTACAAATAATATTTTGTCGTTAATATATCTTTTTTCAAAAACTGACCTACATTTATTTCAATATTTTTTTAATGTGCTTAGTTCTCTTATAACATTTGAAAAAAATAAATAAATATCAAAAAGCGGTAAAAATTAGCATTTTTCTATTGCCCTAGATATAAGAAAATTATTTGTTTATATTGTTTATTGCTATTTAGTATTAAATAAAAAATTTTTTATGCAATATAGTTATGGGATCTAGTTTGTAACATAACTGCATTTTGACTCCTATGTTACACTCAGCACTTATTGAGCATTAATGTCCTGTCAGTTAGGCAATGGACAGGAGGTATTGTTGGGCTATGCTTTGGGCCATCGTTGGCCTTAATCTGGTCATGGTTCGATTCGGATATAGGGGAACCAGGTTGAAGGCAGAAGACTTTAATTGCATCCTCTGTTACTACTATAGTGCTCAGTGCATCTATCTGCAGGCTGACGGATCAGCACTTTCTGATGGTATTGTCAGAGGGTCAAGTATTAATAACACAACTTCTGACAATGTATCTGATGAATGGTTCCCAGAAGTGGGTACTATCAGATATTTATTCATCAATCCTCTGCTGGCCTGACATTATCCATTAACTGCAAGCCTCACTTATTGTACAATTTATATGACATTAGCCCACTTCAATAATTATATTTAAATGTTTACAACCCAAAGAAGAAGAGAAAATATAGAATACTAAATGGAAAATAATATAAAACAAAAGAAAGAAGAGAAAATATAGAATACTACATGGAGAATAATATGAAAGAAAAGATATAAGAGAAATATAGAATCTACATGGAGAATAATATGAAAGAAAAGAAAGAAGAGAAAATATAGAATATTACATGGAAAATAATATGAAAGAAAAGATAATACAGAATACTACATGGCAAATAATATTAAAGAAAAAATTGAAAAAAATATATAGCATATTACATAGAAAATAATGTGAAAGAAAAAAAAGAAGAGAAAATATAGATTACATAGAAAATATTAAGAAATAAAATAAAGAATAGAAAATATAGAATATTACATGGAAAAAAAATACAAAACAAAAGAAAGAAGAGAAAATATAGAATACTACATGAAGAATAATATGAAAGAAAAAAAATAAGAGAAATATAGAATCTACATGGAGAATAATATTAAATACAAAAAAAGAAAATATAGAATACTACTTGGAAAATAATATGAAAGTCCTTACCCTGTGTCATCGTAATGAATCCGTGTAATGGTCCAGGCCATGATAAATACAGTCGGGGAACCTATCAATACAGGAAATATATTCTTATCAATATTGCAAATTTTATACTTAAAAAAATATTATTATATATACTGATGTAGTACTACAGAAAATCTGTCAAAGATGAATCTAATAAAGTTCTATTTTAGAAGCCATAATGGTCCAATCAGAATTTTTCTGATCAAATTAGGACAAAAAGGGAATAGGAGTGGCCACAGTAGTCAGGGGTGTGGTGTTGTGGTACTACAAATCCCAGCATACTTTGCTAGGTATCAATTACGTCTGTGAAGATACAGCATGCTGACATCAGAGCCTTGACAAGATTTGTAGAATGTTGAAGGTTTACAGCATTAAAAATACCTATAGATATATTTTACAGAGGTGGTGCCACAAAAAGGAGGAGGAGGGGACAATCTTCCCATAAAACTAAAACTAAAACATAGAAAATGAATGTTAAGTTGTAGAGAAAGTTCTGGGAGGAATTCTGTTTGGGGATATTACTGTATGGAATAATCATGTGATCTGATGACATTACTTTTGTGGCATAATCATGTGACCACAGGACATTACTGTGTGACATAATCATGTGACCACAGGACATTACTGTGTGACATAATAATGTGACCACAGGACATTACTGTGTGATATAATCATGTGACCACAGGACATTACTGTGTGACATAATCATGTGACCACAGGACATTACGGTGTGACATAATCATGTGACCACAGGACATTATTGTGTGGCATAATCATGTGACCACAGGACATTACTGTGTGGCATAATCATGTGACCAAAGGACATTACTGTCTGACATAATCATGTGACCAAAGGACATGCAGGACCTCTATTTGTTGGGACACTAAAATGGGGTGTAAAAAAGCCTAAGGACACTACAGTGGTAAATATATAGATCGGGGGAATGACTATAGGGAATATGAAGGACCATTGTACCACGGGGTAGCAACTCTAGCAACGTATGACTTTAAGAAAAGAGCGCTAGATAACCTAATATGGCATGAAATATCAATATAAATAAACTAAACTAATGTGCAATGAAGTAAACTTTTGCCCATCACAAGACTTAAGTCTTATACATAATGTAGTTTTATTTTTATCCTTTGATAAATAGAGTCCTGAGTGTACAATATCTAACATAGACTTTACTGATCAGAAATAACGGCAGACTGGTTGATTTACGTATGCATCCTGCTCTTACCCCATCCGATCAGTATGTACCACCAGAAATACTTCCTCTCCGAGAAGAAAGAGATGACCAGGAGCGTGTGCAGGTACAGACCTTCCACCAGAAGCCAGAAGAAATTGGCCATGATGCAATACTGGAAGAAGACCATCGCGGCTTTGCACCCAGCCTGGAGGGACACAGAATGCATCACATTAGGCTTTTATATTGTGTTTGGTTGCAGTTAGCAAAAGTTCATCTCTTTTATAGATAGAATGTTATCTATGCAATGTCAGAAGAATCATCATTTCAAAAACCAGACCTAAACATTCGTGTAAGTAAGGCAGCTATACGAGACCATTGGACGACGCTTGCTTAATCTTTGTACTTTCGGGTCTTACCTGAATTTGAGATCTCCTTGCACAGAGAATAGAAGATATTATAGCACAAGGTTTAGAGATATAGTATTATGTTCATTTTGTCCAAAAGTTCTTTTACTTTTTAATCAAATGCTGGTTTACTTGAAGAATTTCTGATTCTGTTTCTGATTTTTGTTTTATTAAATCACTTTGTTTTCCAAAAATGTTGTTTTCTTTATTGGCAAAGTGCGATAAATAAGATGTACATTTACTACCAGACACATTGGTTTGCATAATTGTGTATTGCCTCCTGCCAAACAGGGTATGTAGAAAGTGACAAAAACATAAAAAATGATGGCAGATAAGAGCCACATTGCCCATCCACCATTCTGGTGTTAATGCCTTCTAATTTGCAACTCCGGGCCGTATTCAGAGATCTGTTTATTATGCGCGAAATTATATGCGCGGCCAGAGCAAGGAAACACCCACCAACAGCCTCGACACTCCCCTCTCCCGGACACTCCCCTCTCCCGGACACTCCCCTCTCCCGGACACTCCCCTCTCCCGGACACTCCCCTCTCCCGGACACCCCCCTCTCCCGGACCCTCCCCTCTCCCGGACACTCCCCTCTCCCGGACACTCCTCTCTCCCTGACACTCCCCTCTCCCGGACACTCCCCTCTCCCGGACACCCCCCTCTCCCGGACGCGCTGTCGGGGACTTACGAATCCCTAGACCACTCTGTTCTTTCCGTGTGTACTTCCAAGCGTATATGTGCTCCGTCCGTGTGATTCTTTATCACCGCGCCTCCATGCGTCCATTTAAATCTCTCCCCCCACCCACTTTTATGTAAATTTTCAAGTACGGATTTCTACGCCGCCCATCCGCACGTATGTCCCCAAGTGCGATTCACGCGATCGTGCCTAAGGCGCTTACGAGCGTATATTCAACGTAACTTACGTAAATAAAGGTGCTACACACGCAGTTGATCTGATCTTAAAAATACGCACGCAACTCCCCGCAAAACGGTTCTCTGAATACGCCCCTTTATCTTTTAAGCCACAGAGGTGCAAGATAAAAAATTGTGATGTGCGCCACCGTAATAGATGGAAATCGCCGCATTTAATGCCTAATCCCGTCATTTAGGGGGGTTTGAATCTGTCCTTTCCATCGCATGGATGTACTTCCATGCACAGAATCCTACCTTAAAGGTTTCACACCAAGAATCGTATGTAAGGGTGAGGTCACTCTCCCACCATGCCGGAGGATGAATCAGATCCTTGCTGGAAGCCTAACACATGCGCAGTCGTGAAACACGGACAAATTCCGCAAGAAAACGCCCACAGATCCCATTTTAAAAAATCCGCAATTATACGCAGGCACGTAGCAAGCCAAAACACACCAACACCATGACCCTCCCCTCTACCGATCGGGCAATCCTAGACTTACGCCGCCATAGACCACCTCTAACTTCACGTGTGTACTTACGTGTGTATATGTACGCTGTATGTGCGATTCTATGTAACCGCGCCCTCAAAGACTCCTATAAATGCCTCCCCCACCCTCTTTCACGTAACTTTTCAGGCCCGCCTCTTCCGTACGTATGTCCCCAAGTGCGATTCACATGTCCGTGTCTAAAGCGTTTACATGCATATATTCTACGTAACTTACATAAATAAAATGACTACGCATGCGCAGTTACACCGTATCTAAAAATACGCACATAAAAAACGGATCTGTGAATACAGTCCTCAGTCCTTAGAATATCATTTAGAACTGGTTTCCAGAAAATTGGACGCTTTTGCGCTTCACGCTCGCACAGATGAATGGATCCACAGTCGAACTTTTATTTCCGTTTCTACCGGGCATAATAGCGCCATTATTTGTTCATACAAACACAGAAAGTGATTTTTTTTACACATCCCACTGAAGATCAGGTCTGCTTCTGTAGCATAATTAGCTCTACTACAATTACTGTCATTAGTTTCCAATCAATCAAACTAAAGATATGAAAGCACGGTCTCCTTATTAAAGCTGCCAGCAAGCGATAGAGATGTGGAGACCGCTGGAATAACTGACGGTTAAAAGACACCTCCGGGAGACGACACAACGAGCAAGGGGTTATCCCATTAGAAATGTGAAATGCACCGGCGGCCAAAGGTTATTTAGCTTAATTCAGATACCGAGCGGAGAAACGGCTTAATGCGAGTTTTTATTACATGAAACGGATGGAGCACTTGTTACCTGCTGCGTTCAAGACATTACCGTGTTATCTATGCAAAGTTATGAGCTTTCTAAGAAACTATTAAGATGTAATGAAGCTAACAGCTTCTACGCCAGCCATGCAGTGACCTGTAAACTGAACTCTTTTTCATTTGGTCACTTAGCATGATGGATAATATGCAATGCAGATGTACAGCCTAACCGCAAGATATGAACTCTACGAGCCTGATCCAGGCTGCGATGTGCGCCTGGCAGCTAAGATTATCTCTGCGTATGTCCAGAACAGATGCGCAAACATATATAGCAAAGGGGTGAATGAATTTGGTCAATGTACAGTAAAGAAGAAGAGGTTCAATCCCGAAGGGTGCAGTTGCCGGTCTGATGGCGGCTGTATCGTTGTCGAAATGCTCGCCAAATAGAAAATTGCTTTTGGGAACGGGAAGTTATTTGGAACCGTTCCCAATGGCGTCAGGCCACGGCTGGCTGAGGAAGGGTAGGGTTAGACTGCAGAAAATGCTTGGTTAGGGAAGGGATAAGGTTAGGGTTCTTTTTCAGCTCTCTCTATTTTGAATAGGCAGCCATATTTTTTTCAGAATGGGTGAGTATGCTGGTTTGTGGAGCGCCACCGGACCCGCTGCAGGAGAGGTGAGTAACCTGTCTGGGGACTTTTAGTGTTAGGGGGATTGTTAAGGTTAGGCTCTGAGGGTTAGGGCCATGGCAGGGGAGGGTTAGAGTTAGGATCAGGCTGCGGGGAAGGGAGGAAATAATGTAAAGGTATGATGGTGACATAGTTGCAAACCTGGTCAACCATAAAAACGATGACTTGGTAAAGCCGCAGTTTGACCTCCTGATCCTGTCGGCTTGACACATTCGGCTTATATCAGGTACACAGATTATAAAAAAAAAATAATTGAACAAAATTCTTTCCCTGTCATTTATTTGATTGAGGTGTTTATCAGGAAAAGTTCCAAGGCCGGATCCAGACTTATGATTGTGATGTGATCGAATCCCCGAGCAAAAGATTCATATTGATCTGCTAGCTGTGCGCTGCTCGATCCTCACATCTGTTCTTGACATTGTAACCGCGGACAAACTTCCAAAAGCCAGGGGCTACCTTAAGGTTTCTGATTAAAGCATGTGAAGGGTAATGGAGGCATGAAAGTCCGGATCGGTATGCATTGACAGAGAATACCTACACTAGTGACAAACGCAAGGTTTCTATTAATTGTTGTAAATGAGGGTTATATTAGGGATCTGGACATGGCACAATATATACAGTACATGTCGGGCATGCTAGAGGACTGGCAATGCCACATACCATATGTGGTTTATAATTGGATTTCTCAATGGCATACTATATATACAATACAGATGTGTTCACATACACCTTTTAACAAAATGGGAAAGTCTGACATACATAGCGTGAAATCACCCATCCACTGGGGAAAGATGGAGGGAGTTAGACTAAATAAATCAATAAAACTATGCTTGCCTCTCATTTAGTAATCGCATGCAACTGCTGTGAATTTTAATGGGGTAACATAATACAGGGTGAAGTGTCCTCCATTGAAAAGCATAGCGGGAGCCAGGAATAGTGCTAAATGAAAGGTAAACAATGGTCTACAATTCAGTTTTACACTACACATCACGAAAGAAGCGACATGCACTGGAAAGCTGAATGTGGACACATCTGTATATACTGTTCCATTTCCACACCCATAATAAACCCCCACCTGAACTTAATATAGTGTGCCATATCCAGTCCCCTAATAACCCCCACATGTTATAGATTTACATACATATATTATAAGTCTAGAGATGGCACAGAACCAGTAAACAACACTTGCCTTGTAGGCTATGCCATCGGGTTTACATTTACTTCTAGATCAGCTCTTAAGAGTATTATTACGTTACTCGTGTTTTGCCAGCATGCGTTAAGTAAACACAAAACATTACAGTTTAAAGGTGATTTGAAGGTGATGTTTTATTTTGTTTTAAAACAGACAATTCCCGCATCCAATAAATATACTGGGGCTGATCCAAATTGGATTGCAGGCATTTACGGCACATAAGATACTGGTACACGTGACCAAATGTCTTACACAAGTGGCGGGTAGTACAGTGCAATGTTGACTGTAAATGGAGGTTGTGACGATCGCCTCTGTCAGAATGAAAATATCACTAAAAAATTCAAATAATGGACTGTCCACACCCTTCAGAAATTTCAGCTTTTTCCGTGCGTATTTTTAGGTACGGTTAAACGGCACATACGTAGTAACTTTTTTTACGCACGCTACATCGGCTTTCGCCATGGAAATCCATTAGACATGGACTTCAATTCCGTGCTTAGTGAGATACGCTCAAAGGGGCGTGGCAGTCCTCTGTTCGTGGGAAGTGGGCCTGATTCAGACTTAAGAAGGTGCTTAAAATAAGAGAGGAAAGTCACTCCTGAGCTAAACCATGCTGACTGCAGGGGGAGTCAAGTAAATTGTAGTCTTTGCATGCAGGGATATATCTTTGAATTGCTTACTGCACACAGATACTGACCAGCTTTACTATTACACTGTTATTTAGACTTAAGATAGGAAACATCACCTCTCAACTTTAATACTATTTGCAACAGATGACATATGACTCCCCTGCAATCAACATGGTTTAGCCCAGGAATAACTTTCCTCTCCTGATTTAAGCACCTTCTTAAGTCTGAATTAGGCCTATAATCCGTAAGCACGAGGGGAGTTCATGGGTGTTGCCTTGCCACTTAGGTGCATATTTTTGCGAATCCGTGCGTACTTAGTACACTCTTAAGTGTGAATATGGTCCAATATTTTTCATTTTTCATTAAAACATGTAAATAAAAAAAAAAAATTAAAGTGTCAAAGGTAAGAAACTATTCACGGAACGTCAGACCTCTGGGCTTAGAAATGTTTTGATGTACAGCCGTTTTTTTATGTCTGTGTTTGGCTCTGGATAGGGGGGCAATTGTTCGGGCCCGGCCCTCTTATTGTACATTGTCTAAGCCCCTCCCCATCTCATCCTCTTAACACTCCCCTCAGATCACAAGCCGCCGCAGCTCGAGCAGTGCTCACATATGAATCATCCGTGACGCTCGCTCTTCAGTTCTGAGCGTGCGCAGTAGCAAACACTGCAGAAAAACGTCACGTTAGCTGGTGTACGCTCTCCTCTGGCTCCGCCCCTGTGAATGTAGTATAGATGGTTCTATGGTTCATTAATCCGAAGAGTATGTTGAATTTTTTTTTGCGTGTTTATTTCTGTGGTTATTTAGCAACACGCAACAAGACAGAAACTAATATTCTCTATAGGATGCTAAATATTTGTGCAAAAGCTCAATAAAAAAGGAACAATACATAATGACAATAACTGATAGACGCTAAAGTGCTTTACAAGGTCAAATAAAGAAGTGTTTAACCTGCTAAGTCACAAGATACGTGAGAAAAACACAAACCATGCAACACAAAGGTGAATTATACCTGCTGGGATGATAGACTATGATTTACCAGTGTCTAGAGGAAAAGTAATACCTTTGTGTTCAGTAAATTCCACTCCAACCTTCCTTTTATTACAGCCCATAAAGTGATTTATCACCAAATCCTGGCTTTGTTTGCTGGTGCCTTTCTTCTGGTTGACCTTTGTCATTGAAGCAATACTTTGGCTACTTGTTATACAGGGTCCTCACACTGAGCAGTAACTAACTTTAGCAGTTATATTTATTATTTATTTATTATTATGTTATTTAGTAACAGGCTTTTATATAGCGCCATCAGATTACTTAGCGCTTTACAATTTTAACAATCATTATAACAGGACTGGGTGGTGACAGACAGACTGGGTGGGTAAGAGGACCCTGGCACAGGCTTACACTCTATAGGATATTAGGGATTGATACATAAGGGAAAGTGCTATAATCACACAGCGGAGCAGCCAGCTTGCATGGTAACAGTGTCAGTGCTCTGTATGATCAGTCACAGCCGTGTTAGTAACAGAATGAGGGGAATTTTAGTATAGAATGAAAGAGAAGAAGTTTGGTTTAATCATGAAGTGATGGTCATATAATAAAGTTGTTGTAAGTAATAGTGTAGACAAATGTTATGTAGGTTGTGGAATTTGGTAGCTTGTCTGAAGAGGTGAGCTTTGAGGGAGCGTTTGAAAGTTTGGAGAGCAGAGGATAGTCTTAGTGGGTGAGGAAGGTTATTCCAGAGAGTGGGTGAAGCCCGGGAGAAGTCCTGTCACTGGGAGTCAGAGCATTTGTTTATATATATATATATAGATAGGGGCTGGATGTAAACTTCAGAATTTTGATTTTGAATTTGATGTGTGCGTTTGGAATAAGAGTCTGACGTTCTTAAGGTCCACAGTTATCCTATTGGCACAAAGGCCCAGATCCAGACCTACGTTCCCATTATGTTTCATCGTGTAGCGTATTTACGCTAACGTATTTTCCATGCACTCCCCTAGACACTCCCCTCGCTTGTACGTACTTTGGCCATTTTACGCTTCCCAAACCCTACCTTTACTTTTCAAAGCATAACTACTGACATACGTAAAGGCTACACATACGTAAGTGTCTAAGCCACGCCCACACTGTATGATTTAAATGCCTCACCCCGCCTCCAAAGCGTAATTTTGGGTGTCATATGAATTTCATGAACCTTCGTTCGTAGTTACGCTGTGGAATCTAGGCTGGTACGTACATTCAGAGTTACGCGGAGTAACATCTGTCGCACACATGCGCAGTGCATGCAAAATAGCGTTTTTACGTCTCCGGCGCACTCTAGCGTACTTAATTCTGGATCTACCCCATGTTGACCTCATACTATCCGACCATATGGTAACATAACATAATATTGTCAACATTACAATAACACAATAACCCCAACCCCGACCACAGCCCTAATCTCCAACCCCTGGTCTTAGCCAGCACTAGGCAGGGGACTTATTAGTTATATTTGCAAAAGAGCCTCAACACCTTCTAGTCCAAGAACTGGGTGAGTGTCTTTCATACATCCCTGTGTTTTATTACCATGTCTTACACACAGCAATAGTGGAAGGTGGTGGATGCTACCAATGGCAGTTAGGTAAGTAGATTGCCTCTGTGCTTGTCTTTAAAGACCACACGGAGTAGTTTAGTAAGTAGGAGGCGGCGTGATGCCTCCTCGGGGGATGTTTAGGTAGAAGTGTTAGGGATTTAGATTAGCCGTTGGGAGGTGTTGGGAGAGTCATTCGCTTAAGAAGGAAACTACGCGCGGTAAGATAAGGAAGTCCTATGGCAATCTTAAGTTAGGGTTAGGGGCGGATCTGTCCTCGCCTAACTTACTATTAAGTGTGAATCAGTTCCAATGACCCAGATCCAGACCTACGTTCCCATTACGTTTCATCGCGTTGGCGTATTTTCTAGGCACTCCCCTCAATCGTACGCACTTTGGCTGTTTAACGCTTCCCACACCCAACTTAACTTTTCAAAGTGTAAGTACTGACGTACGTAAGTGTGTTAGCCACGCCCATACTGCATGATTTAAATGCCTCACCCCGCCTCCGAAGCATAATTACGGGTGTCATATGGCTGTTACGCCCCTTCGTTCATAGTTACACTGTTGATACGTGGCTGGTACGTATGTTCACAGTTACGTGGCGTAACATCTGCCGTGCGCATGCATAGTACATACAAAATAGCGTTTTTACGTCTCCGGCTAGCATACTTAGTTCTAGATCCACCCCGATGTCCTCAATACGCCTGGTCCTGATACTACATGGTCCGTTGTACATGCAATTAATGGCATAATTACTTAGAGATGACACGAGATGATCTATCACGGCTGTGGCTCTATGAGAAATGCTGTCTCTCTATTACAGAGATAAAGGCTGACAGTAAGAAACCATTCTCAGAGGAGAACAGGACAATGCAGAAAGGTGCATGGCGCTGGCCCGTCTATGACGTCATTTTACACACTATCTAAAAATCCAAATTCCAATTTTCCTCTTCGATTCTGACATATGATGGACCCTTGTAAAACCAAGAAGAGAAAGCTTCGAGTGCAAGAAATATACATTAAATCTGAGATGCGGCATCAAAAATAGATTAAATGCCTCCAGCTGTTCATTCCATCTTCTCTAAAAATGTGTTCATTTCTAAGCTATCATCACTAACGTCCTCCTGGGTAGGTGAGGGGAGAAATGCATTACGTCTAATGCAAGAGAAAGGTGTAGGCTGAAATTGACATGAACATGGTACATTACCGGTCACTCTCCAGGAGTTCCAAGTCTCTCTGGAATTCCTGATAGAGAAGAGCCATCTGTCCCATAATGTCACTGTGCACTGATTTTACCGCTATATATATCATTTTAAAGATAGAGGTCCGGATTCACAGTTACGTAGTTTTCAATCTTCATACCGTGCTTACGCAATCTACATATAGAAATGGTACGTAGATAGCTTAAATAAGCTAGTAGGCATGCGTAGTAACTCAATTGATGTACGTAAGACGAAAACTATGCAACTGTGAATCCGGAATGTCATGGTTATTATTGGTTAACGCAAGAGTTCTGGGGCACCTTCTATAGTATCTGTGTTGCTTTGTCCACACCTTTCTATCACGCTGCCCGTGGGAACTGTCCGAGGGTATTAATAGGACCCAATGACAGTAGAACTGTCATTAGCGCCAGGATGTCCTGCTATCAGGACATGTTTTGCGTCGTCTGCCTATGGATTGATCTTGGCCAAGACCGCATGTAGTGCTTTAAGCAGAGGAGGCGGGTCAAGACGAGTGAGTGGGGGGGGTATTTAAATTAGCCGGGAGGGAGGAGTAAGAGAAACACCGTTTCTTAAGAAGGAATATATGCACCGAAAGATAAGGTAACTTATGGAACTCTTAGGTGCCATTAGGCTCTTAAAAACGGGGGTTTGTTGTGGGGCTGGATCTAAGAGTTAGGTGTGGATAAATTCCACTTAAATGTGAATCAGACCCATAGCTCTTATGCCTGGATGGCTGAATGTATTCTGATTGATTAACCCAGATTCTACTGCAGTGGATGCAATCCAACCAAAACTGGACCAACAATACTAACGATTACAATGCTGCCACACAAACTCCTAGAGCCAGATTTACTAAGCTGCAGGTTTGGAAAAGTGGAGATGTTGCCCATATCAACCAATCAAATTCTAGCACTCACTTTCCTATTACATACTGGAGAATGTCAGCTAGAATCTGATAGGTTGCTATGGGCAACATCTCCACTTTGCAAACCCTCAGCTTAGTAAATCTTTCCCCTAATCTGCCACCGTTGAACAGCCAAAGGTTAATTCCCTCTTCCCCTAAATTCCTGGAATGACTGTATCTCGCCAGCAGTATAAAATAAAGTCATGGCTAATGCCAAATAATGTGGTAGATCCAGAACTACGTGTGTGCGTACGTATTTTCACGTAGCGTATTTTCGTACACGTAAGTTCGCTACACTCCCCTCGGCACACCCCTTGCACGGACGTATTTTTTCAAATTACGCGACCCAAACCCTACCTTAACTTTTCCAAACGTAACAGCATACGTCCGCTAACGGACGTACAGACTACGCGAACGTACGCAGGGGGAGGGAGGGTTAGGGTCAGGCTGCCAGGAAGGGAGGGTTGGGGTTAGGGTAGTGAGAGGGGAGGGTTAGGGTTAGAATTAGGGAAAGTAGGAGTAGGGACTAGTTTTACACACCATAGCTCTCACTTTCCTATTACATACTAGAGACTGTCAGCTAGAATCTGATTGGTTGCTATGGGCAACATCTCCATTTTTCCCTCATCTTAGTAAATCTTTCCCCTAATCTTCCACCGTTGAACAACCAAAGGTTAATTTCCTCTTTCTCCAAATTCCTAAAATGACAGCATATCTCACTTGTCACTTGTTGCCTTAATGATGTCCCTTAAGACTAGCAACATGATTAACCTACATTGTGACAGCTACTGATTCACCCGATAAAATGGCTGCAACTATAGAGCAGATTTTGAGTTGACGCGAGCATTGTTACAGGACAAAACGAGTACTAGAAAAGGTTCACTCACCGAGCCCAGGAAGCAGTGATCTGACTCTCCACTCTCAAAGAGGACAATGTCCTTGACGAAGACAGCAACGGCCCGCATGATGAAGGACATGAAGAGATGCATGTGAATGTAGTTCCTGGTACAGTGCAGCTTTCTAGGGTAGAGAAGGAATGATGGAGGAATGTTACCGGTCATCACAACAGTGCAAATTATAAGCCGCTAAGATACATACATCGATAGCCTGACGGTCTAAAGGCACGGGTTTGTGATTTTATGGTTATACAGACACGTTGTGAGTCCCTGCACCGATGCTGTCATTACGAAGTAGGGACACCCGAAAGTAACTTTTCGTCTGTCTCTATTTTGAATGACAGACGCTTTAGAATTATGAGCGGGTGAGTGTGTGATTCGCTTACTCACCCAGCGCCACCGCAGCCGGATCACCGGAGAGGTGAGTAACCCGCTCCAGGGACTTAGGGTTAGGCTGTGGGGGAGGGGAGGAAACTTAGGGTAAAGCTGCGAGGGGGAAACATAGAAAGTGACGGCAGATAAGAGCCACATGGCCCATCCAGTCTGACCAGCTGTTTATTTAACACTATACTGACCCTAGACCCTATTTACCCTCAATTTAGTTTTAG
>WWET01006686.1:50420-64693 GCA_011038615.1 Limnodynastes dumerilii
CACTCTTCTAGGAATAGTGTGGGTGACGCGGCAAGTAAACAACGCACACATAGCCAATTTATAGCTTACGCTTGGGATGGAGACATACAGATCGCCTTGCGGGTAATATTGTAGTAGCTATAGGTTTAGGTAGCACAGTATAGCTATACCTAATGGTACCTAGTAGTAATACATTTTTGTACATTTTTGTAAAAAAACTGATAAAATGGAAAAGAGAAGAGAGCAGCAAACGTTGGTAATTAGGTATTTTTTAAAAACGAAACAATTGTGTATACTCATAATTGTCTTGTAATTGTTGTTGTTTTAGTTTAGTTTTACTTTGTTCAAGTTAGTAGTCTATAGGAGCCTCTGAATCTTCCAAAAGACAATATGTACATACTTACCTACCTACATAAATAATGCAATTGAATTAGTAATACATGAATTTGAACACTCGTAATATACATAACTACTATACTTGCCTAATACTGTCTATAACTCATTTCGCATGTTATTATTATACTTACCTGTCTTCCTATTTTTTCCCATCCAAAACCCCCCCATGAAAAAGCTATAGCTACGCCAGTGATGTAAACAGAGAGAGTGCCAGATAAAGCCATAAAATATGTATATATTTATTATTTTACATTTCATTGGGAAGTGGCCGGAGTTTTGATTGAAATGTTGTTATATGAATATTTTATTTCTCCTAAAAATGTCAGCCGTTTGAAACCTGCAGGAAGCTTTGTCTAAAGCCATCTCTAGCTCCGCATTGTTATATTGTAAGCTGGTGACAATAGTGTCAGGCCTTTGTCCCGCGATAAGGAGGCATCAATTTGAGGGTTAGTTTGCAAATAAATATTCCAAGGCAGCAAAGACTGAAAAGATTCAGATACGATCCGAAGGCATCCATCCACCGGCCTGGCACGACTATAAGACTCTACGTGGGAGCAGCTGAAGAGAAGACTGATGTCGTTGGAGAAGTCAACTCTTTAACAAACCTACTGTAAAGTTTACTTACAGTTTTTATCAACACAAAGGAGAAAAAAATGGAAGAGAGACAAATGGAAGAGAGAAAAAAATGAGGCTATATTTAATTTAGTCTTGCAGCTTCTGATAGTTTTTCACATTTGGCGGCTATACTAATATAAAAGATATAAGGCCATATTCACAGATCCGTTTTCACGCGGAGTGGCGTGCGTATTTTTAGTTACGTTTTAAATGCGTATGCGTAGTAACTTTATTTACGTAAGCTATGTAAAATATACGCACGTAATTGCTTTAGGCACAGACATGTAAATCGCACTTGAGGACATACGTATGACGGGGTGGCATCGAAATACGTACTTGTAAATTTACATGAAAGTGGGTGGGGGAGGCATTTAAATGAACGCTATACTGAATCGCACGCACGGAAGACATATTTGCACGTAAGTGCACACGTAAAGATCAGAGTGGTCTATGGAGGTGTAAGTCTATGATTGCACGGCCGGGAGAGGAGCGTGTCGTGGGTGTTAGTGGGTGTGGCCTTGCTACGTGCGTGCGTATAATTGCGTACTTTTAAAAAACGGATCTGTGAATACGGCCCATAAACTCAACTTATTTTCATTTAATATATATTTTTTGTAATAATATATGTTTTCAAGGAAGGGGCAATACCAGAATGTACCAGGATGGAATCCGATATGTCTTACGCCAGCGGGGAGGACCAGAGCTGGATGCAGAGCAATGGTAATTGCAGGGCCGTAACAAGGGCTGGGCAATAGGGGCGGCTGTAAAGGGCACAAAGTCCAAGTGTGGCGGCAAAAGTTCATTTTTAAGGTTAGGCTGGTTACTAATTCAGAATTGGGGACGCCATTTTCTCTCTTTCCGATGGCGGTAATATTACTAGCTACGGCTCTGGCTTCAGCCCTTATGTACAATTCACATTTCCATACCATCCCACCCATTTGCGAGGGGACGGGTTTAAGGCAGGGTCTGGCTAGCCTAACTACCATAAAAGCAAGGATAGCTAATGCCGTAGTTAGAATGCGACAGAAATCCGGCATCCGAGGACTGAATCTGGTTCTAAGAGGTGGAGGCCAGATACTCACTATGGCTCTTATGCAATTCAGGTTCTGGTGGTGAACTATATGTATAAATGACTTGCCAGTAGCCTACAGCTTAGCCAGGATAGTGCTGAGCTATCAGCTGCTGGCAAATCATGCACAGACTGAGCCGCAGATGGATCAGTGCTGTTGCTCCTGGCAATTCATCAGGATCCAGACTTACATGCTAGAAGATTCAGTGGTGGAGGTGGGAGGTATTAGTATGCTGGTGCACTATCCAGAGTTCCAATATCTTTCCCATTGTTGATGGATCAGAAAGGGGGTGTTGATCAAACACGGGCCGTTTTCTACTACTCCACCGAGAAGTGTCTGTGAAACCTCATTACGAAGGAGCAGCGGCGAATGGTAAGTATTCCTTCTCCTAATTCTTACCCTAACCCTTCCCTTACATTATGTTAATCCTACCCCTCATCTCCCCACAGCCTGACCCTAACCCTCTCCTCCCTGGATTTCGATCTAAAAGATCTTTCTCAAGGTTGAAACGCGTCGGTGTGTGCTGCTACAAACAGGAGGTGGTTGAGCTCCAGACAGCTAAAGTGAGGAAGTGTGATTTCACCCGGGTCTAACATCAATCGCTATTTTCTACCTTGATCTGGTACGGGGCTCCCCCTCCCCCCCCCTCCCGTGGGGTGTACATTTATTATTTATTATATTTTTATTTGTTTGAATTTATATACTTTGGATAAATAAAGCCTGTTACATTTTTACACATTGTGAGTTTTTTTTCCTCACTGAACTATATATATTGGCATCGGCATCGGTCCCGCTATTGAGACGAATACTACAAGTCCCTACAAGTTTCCTAATTATTCTCCGAGACATAGAGCTGAACTCTCACACCAGAAACAGCATCCTGAACTCAAATCAATCCGAGACAGAAGGATGAGCGGATGTCATCAATAGTCGCAGCCGCCGCAAGTCAGCGGGACTTCAGAGAATTACCAGCCTCGTGGGTCACACTTACCCGAGGGATAGATTCTATATCCGGCAGAGTTGATACATCTCTTAGGGCCGCTTGTCACTTTGTTCACTTTGCACTTTAAATAGGGTTAGTGAGCCTATTGGTGTATATAGGCACAGTGGGCCTGATTCAGAGATCCGTCAGCGATCGGGCCGCAACTAGACGCATCTAAGTGGCAGGTCGGAACAGGTTACACCCACCAGAAGTCCGACCTTAAGGCATTTCCAACCTTAACTTCAACGTACATGGCGTTGCACTATTACTACGCATGCGCAGTTGATGCAAAATCGTTCCGATCTTAAATATACGCACGGAACTATCGTTAATATCGGATCTCTGAATCAGGCCCAGTATTTATTTGTATATTCGTGAAGCAGATTTTTAGATCTGAGTTTCCTTTTTTGTGTTTTATATCACTTGTTATTTATATTTAGAGGTTTTGCAATATAGAGTTCAGTTCATTACCAGTTTGCACATTATATTTAGTTAGCGCCCACATCATATACTATATCTATACTATAGTGCATATATTTGCTAGCAGTTTTAGTAAGGTCTGCACCCCCTTACTAAGAGTCCCCTCCCTGCAGCCTGACCCTAAGACTCCATTCCCCGCAGCCTGTCTCTAAGACTCCCCTCCCGGCAACCTGACTCTAAGACTCCCCTCCCGGCAAGCTGACCCTAAGACTCTCTTCCCCGCAGCCTGACCCTAAGTCTCCCCTTCTCAAGCAGCCTGACCCTAAAATAATCCCCTGTCCAGTCGGTACGGCGGTGTGATGCGTCTGCGGCAACATTTCCGAATGAATTTCTGGGTATTATGCCGATCACTTATCCATTTATAAAAAAATATTCAAAATAAAGCTATTTTTGAAATAGAGACAGCTGAAAAGTAGATTTCGGCTGTCTCTAATTTGTAAATAGCATTTTCGCAGCGGCCACTCCTCTCACACAGGGAATTTGGATACAGCGCTGGTACAACAAGTTTCTAAACGCATCCAGTGAGGGAGGAAGGTTGAAGAACCATCGCAGTAGACGGCTACTTTTTAACAAACTCAACCACAAAGTTTAATTAGAGTTCAACAATGTCGCAATCCTAATCCATTAGTGGATACGTAGATCTTCACAACTGCTGTCTGAGTGCCGTAAGATGGTTTTTCTTGCTTTGAAATTGCCATTAGTCGGAGCGCAAGCCCCCAGGAGTCATTATTTCTAATCCTCTTATCCACATCTCAACTACAACTTCAATTAATGGCAAAACCCACTCAATCAACTGTCAATGGCCGGCTAATCGGTCTGGAAGTGACACAGGTGCGGCCCAAGAATGACGCTTGTTCCAGAAGACGCTTCGTTTCCCAGTCACCGCGCTAATTAAGATTCATGGAGAGGGGTCAAAAATAGACACCGTATCTCTCATTGTGGATGAATATAAACAGGGACAATAACGTAGCTGATTTATTATAAGGAATCTTCTGTCACTACTTATAAAGTGCATTAGTCCACACCGGCCTGAGACTAGTCCTGCACAGATCAGCTACACACAAGGGGCCGGATCCAGACCTATGTACGCTAGCGATTTTAAGCTAGCCGCTGACGTAAAATCGCCAATTTGTATTTACTGCGTATGCGCGCGACAGATGTTCCGATACATAATGCTGAACATACGCGCCATCAACGAAGGAGCGGGGGCATCCACACGAAACCCGTAGTTACGCTTTGTAGACGGAGGGAGGCATTTCCATTGGACAGTATGGGCCGGGTTATGCCGTTACGTATGTGAATCCATTACTTACGTCAGTACTTACACTTTACACAAGTTAAGGTAGGGTTTGGGCAGCATAAAACAGCAAAAGTACAAGAGCGAAGGGAGTGTCTAGAGGAGTGCATAGAAAATACGCTACGTGATGTAATGTAACAAGCCCGTAGGTCTGGATCTACCCCAAGGTTTGTGGCGATGACAATGTGCACAGAGATAGGTTAGATACCTGCTTCCTCGCGGTATCCCACACACCCAGATCTTTCTCGGATCTCTTCAGCAAGGATTATCGGTCCCAGCAGGAGAGGTGAGTGGCGCTGATGACCTTTTCCTGGCTGTTTATTGGCCACCTCATGCTGGGAGCGATAATTGCGTTAGTATAAGGTCAGCTGAGCATCCATCTGCCAATCGCAGAACACTATCAATGAGCAGTACAAGTATGGTTGTGACGCTCCAGTCTATCCTCTTTGGACCTGATCCCGGCCTTCATGTGTTCAGTACACAACCCGGTCTAAAAGTCCGTCTGTAAGAGGAAACTGGACTCCCCTGTCATTACCCTGTCACGTGCGCCCATAAGCCTTCCTTAAGTTCTCTGCATGGATCTCCATCCATATGAACGCAGATTTGCGCAGAGGGGCCTACCGCCGCCCATTCAGCCTCACCTGCCTCCCTATCCCAGCCCAATGCTTGGATTAGACACGCGGATGTCACGGAACGCACTGTCAGACCATATAAAACACGTGCGGAATCCTGGATCAGGCCCTTTATTTCTACTGTCACAGAGAGTGTAAGTGGGGACATCGGTTATTTTATGGATATTCATGAGCCCCCTCAAAGGGGATGTGGTTCATCACTGAGAATGGCCCTTTTACGACAGGGCCGTTTTCAACACCCCATTTGCAACGTTCTGCAAGCGAATGTTCCTGCCCCACCAGAGTGAGCCAATCAAAGATCCCCAGAAGGAATACAATGCTGACTGGTGAGTATTTCCCCTACCATTACCCTGACCCTCCCTTCCCCACAGCCTAACCCTAACCTTTCCCTTCTATGCTCCATACCCATCCCACAACCAATCCTAACCTTCCCCTTCTATGCTTCACCCCCACCCCGTAGCCTAACCCTAACCCTCCCTTCCTTGCAGCCCAACCTTAACCTTTCCCTTCTATGCTCCATACCCTGACTACAGCCAATCCTAACCATAACCCTCTCTTCCTCGCAACCCAACCTTAACCTTTCACTTCTATGTTCCATCCCCTCCCCCACAGCCTAACATTCCCCTTCTATGCTCCATCCTCTCCACACAGGCTAACCCTAACCCCCCCTCACAGCCTTATCTTCCCATTCTATGCTCCATCCTCTCCCCGCAGCCTAACCCTAATCCTCCCTTCCCCACAGCCTTACTCTAACCTTCTCCTTCTATGCTTCATCCCCTCCCTGCAGCCTAATCCTAACCCTCTCTTCCTCTCAGCCCAACCTTAACCTTTTCCCTTCTATGCTCCATCCCCTCCCCGCAGCCTAGCCCTAACCCTCCCCCACATCCTAACCCTCTCCTTTTATGCTCCATTCCCCCTCTTCACAGCCTAACCTTAATTCTCCCTTCCCCACAGCCTAACCCTAATCTTCTCTTTCTATGCTCCATCCCATCCCTGCAGCCTAACCATAACCTTCCCCTTCTCTGATCCATCTTCTCCCCGTACCTTAACCCTAATACTGCCCTTCTATGCTGGATCCCCTCCCCCCGCAGCCTATATCTACTAACCTGTCGGGTCTTGCACCGGGCACGCTTGGATGCTGTGACGGGTCTCACAGCGGGTCCGGATGTCATAAAGGTAATGAATGGGTACATTTCCGAAAAAATTGATGCAGAACACTTACCCATTCATTCAAATAACATTCTTATAAGTGACAATTTTGAAAAAGAGACAGAAGACAATTAGCTGTTGGCGGTGAATATTTCCAAAATGTCATTTCCGGAGCGGGGCGGTGTTGGAAAACTAAGTATTGGGGTGGGAGACGGGGTTCAGTGCTTTGGGAGGTGGGATAAGGATGTTTTTCTCCTGTATTTTTTTATATTTTACCACCAGCGGCTATTTAGTACCTTGTTAGGTATTAGATACCGTCAGTACTTTTTTCAACGACTAACAATGTGTGACACCCGAACCTAGTAGTCTTGTATCAACGTCTTAAACTGTTTTATTCTCAACGTGTTCAGAAGCTGTGAACAGAATATATTGCAGCAAAAGCATCAAAGTCACCTATTATTGTGATTATTCTCAGATCTCTTGTAACCCAGAAAAGAAACATGTTTTGTGCGCTAGGGCTGACATTACACCCGAGAGATGTTTTTATTTTATGCTAAACGTAACAGAATCCTCGCCGCATAAAATAAAGATATTACATATTTATGGTGTCATTTAGCATAATTCAAGATGTCAGGTTACCGGAACGGCTTTAAATATTGCATTAAGCAACAGCAAACACTCTGTGTTTTTGTGCATCTAGAGACAACGCTCTATCACCCGAGCAGCGATACATATTGTTCACGTTATCTTTTATTTAGATCGTGTAAAAAAGATGCAGAAAAGGGATTAAATCACTGCACAGTCACCTTGTTCCAACAGCCAAGGACACCGTCATAAGGACCAGTCACAAAGGCAGAGCGGAGCAGCCCCGGGGACAGGGAGAGGGGGTGGGAGGGGGGAGGGGAATTTAGACAGTCAACGTGATGGCTCTGAAATGCCACTGATAGACAGAAGACCGGGCCGAATTAAGAAAATGAACTGACTTACATAGTACTGTAAGTCAGCTGTGAATCGGGACATCGTATACACAGTGCCAATATTTCTGCATCGGAACACAGATGTGCCCGAAGCCCAAATATGGGGGGAGGTCATGGTAGCGCATTCACACTGCGTACGAGATATACTATATATATACTCTAATACTTTTTCCAACAGATGAAATTTGACTCCCCTACAATTCAACAAAGTTTTGCCCTGGTGTAACTTTCCACCTGTTTTCCTCTTATTTCCATGCTCTCATACCCTCAAACATTTTGAAGAAAACTGGACAAACCCCCCCCCCCATTCCCCTTGTCCTGCCCAAGCTCCACCTTGTCCCACCCAAGCCCCGTCCCCATTTTCTGCCGCATGGGCCAAAAATGTAAATCGTAAATTAAAAAAAACAAAAAACAAAAAGAAAAACCCAGCCTCAAGTGTAGCCCACTTATCTGGCATCGGGACAGTCGCCCGAAATCGAGACTGTCCCACTGGAATCGTGTAAAGTTTACAAATGGGATCAAATTTTCTGTATTTTACCAAAAGGGACTATTTGATACCTTGTTAGGTATTAGATACCATAGGCCTGATTCAGAGACTGAAAATAAGAACTTAAAGTTACACCTGGGCAAAACCATGTTGATTTCAGGGGGAGTCGAGTTAATTTTATTCTATGCATGCAGAGAGAATGCTTTGCTTTTACTTATTGCACACAGATACCTGATCAGCTTCACTTTTATACTGCTAATTAGACTTGAGCTGGGAAACATCACCTTTTAACTATAATACTGTTGCAACATATGAAATTTGACTCCCCTGAAATCAACATGGTTTAGCCCAGGTGTAACTTTAAGTTCTTATTTTCAATCTCTTAATTTAGGGACCAGGAGTACTTTCTTAACATCTAACAATGTGTGACACCAGATCCCAGGAGTCTTGTATAAATGGGGTAGATCAAGAACTAAGTACGCTAGCCGCTGACGTAAAAAACACGGTTTTGTATGTACTGTGCATGAGCGCGGCAGATGTTACGCCACATAAATCTGAGCGTACGTACCAGCCTAGTATCAAGAGCGTAACTATGTATGAAGGGGCGTTTCAACCATACGACGCGCGTAATAACGCTTCGGAGGCGGGGTGAGGCATTTAAATCATACAGTATGGGCGCGCTTAGGTACGTATGGATGTGTAGCCTTTACGTACGTTAATCAAGAGAAACTATAAAATGATGTGAAGCGCCACGGAACCTGAACCCACAAACCACTCTGTAGTCAAATCCAATAGTCTAAAAATGACTGTTATAAACGCTACTCCACCTTTACATCCGCTGTTACCTAAGGACTACCTCCCCCAATAGGAGGGTAAGAAGTACTGCAGCGCTCATACCATTCCTGACAGACTATAGGGTTGAGCCCATTGAATTGTAACTACAATTTCTTTACTGGTCACGGAGGCTTTCAGCAAATGCTGATATTGGTTGCTCTATAACACTGATTCCTAGAATATTTACGAGAACCATATCGCGGAATCCCTGCACAGGTTTTTACATTTTTGTATATATCTTTTAATACAAAGTTTCAATTTAGAGGAGTGTGTGCTCGGACCGGCCGGCCCGAGCAACACCAATATATACTTTTTTGAGATATTTTTAATTTACTTTGAATAAACACGGTCATTTTTAGACTATTGGATTTGACTACAGAGTGATATATGGGTTCTGGTTCTGTGGTGCTTCACATCATTTTATAGTTTCTCTTGATTGACATTTCAGCTGTTTAGTGTAAGCAGCCTAGTTCTTAGTACCCCATTTGGTCGTTTTTGGCCACTGACCCCCCCCCCCCTATTTTACGTACGTTAGTAGTTACACTGTGTAAAGTTAAGGTAGGGTTCGGCAAACGTAAAACAGCCAAAGTACGAGCGAGGGGAGTGCTTAGTAAATACGCTACACGATGAAACGTAATGGAAACGTAGGTCTGGATCTGGCCAAATGTCTTAAACCGTTTTATTTTCAACATGTTAAGAAGCCGTGCACAGAATAATATACCTCCAGTGCGGTTGCAGTCCCCGCTCCGATGGGCTGTTTTTAGAAGTAGAGAAAGAGATAAAAGCTCCTTTCGGCTGTCTCTATTTCGATTGGCAGCCATTTTAGAATTTCTCTTTATGAATAGGTGAGTGCGCCGATCGGCAAACTCACCCATTCATTTTCACAGGACCCGCCATAGACCAGCCGCTGACAGCTCCCGAGAGGTGAGTAACCTCTCTGGGGACTTTTAGTGTTAGGAGGGGGGTTAGGGTTAGGCTCTTAGGAAGGGAGGGTTAGGGTCAGGCTGCGGGCAGTTCGAAACTGGCTGGGAGAAAACGGCCCTATCGAAATTGGGCCGTTCTTAGCAGGAACCCACACCCCCTCCAATGTAGCCCACTTACCGAGACAAGCTAGAAGGCAGTTGGGACAGTGACACAGGGCCTGATCCAGACCTACGCCCGCCGCCGCTAGGACAGATGTTGCCCGGCATCGCTACGGCAACGCCCGATCGTGGATCAGGCGTCCGTAGCAGCGCCGTAGGGACGCTGGAGGGGACGTCCCCCAGCGTCCCTACGTTCAGGTTAGTGTAGGTGGGCGGGGGGAGCTAGTGCCAATGCGCTGTGCTTACTAAAGCACAGCGTATCGGCGTTTACTTACCCTGACACTCCCCCTGTGCGAGCGTATAGCCCTTTCCTTACGCCGGCTGAAGTTAGGGTAGCCTTCAGCCGGCATAAGGAAGGGGCCATACGCCCGCACAAGGGGGGTGTCGGGGAAAGTGAACGCCGATACGCTGTGCTTTAGTATGCACAGCACATCGGCGTAGGTCTGGATCAGGCCCACAGTCAGCAGAATTTGTGACTGTGGCTGGAATCGGGACAGTTGGGAGGTGATCCCTCTGGTCCCTTTTATAGAATAATCTATAATATATAGGACTAATCTTATAAATCTCTTTGTCGTAATTCAAACACGTCTGGAGTCACAGACAAAGGTTAGCTACATATTAACAAGGTGAACATTTTTTCCTAGATGCTACGATAAGATAAGTGTCTTTAGTGTAACAGAAATATCTCTGATGGCTGCACATGGGCTGAAATGAATGTTTTCTTGTTAGAATGCATCATCCACAGCTACGGCACAAGTAAATCCGAGCTCCATCGTGACGCAATTCCTCCGAGAACAATTGTAAAGCCGTAACATTACCCAGAGTGCTCTGGCAAGGACAGAAATCTGTTCCTGACGATCACATGTTTATGAGTCGCTGGGCGCCGCTCGGAATGAGCTCACACGTGAGACAGATGCACATTCCAACACATGTTATCGTGAGGATATAAAGAAGTCACATGGCTGGAAGGTTGAAAGGCATTGTCCGCATTTATCCTGCAGAATAGCAGCCTAGTAAAAAAATGAGGTGGGCAGCAGGTTACAGCTGGATATTTACCACGGTTCCTAGTCACATGGCACAAGAAGTAGACTGAGGGTTGAAAATGACCGCTGCGAGGGCTTGCATTGTGAATTAGGGACAGCCGAAAGTTGCTTTTCGGCTGTGCCTATTTCAAATAAGACCCCTTTCAAAATGTTTATAAATGAAAAAAAAGAATCATTTTCGGAAGCGGGGGGCTTAGGGTCTTTTTAGGAATTGCCCCCACCGGGGGGCTTAGGGTTAGATCCTGGGGGGGCTTAGGGTTAGGCTGCGGGGGGAGGCCCACACTCTAAAGTAACTTAGAGCTGGCACCGTACTTCTGATGCATTAAATGCAGTTATAGAAACATGAGAAGGTAGATAAAAGACAATCGGCCCATCCAATCTGCTCATTTGGTTGCTATAGACAACATCTCCACTTTTCCAGACCCGCAGCTTAGTAAATGTGGCTCCTAGACTATCCTTACGTTTTTCCAGGAATAAATTGCTGTTTAATAATGCCTCTACTACCTCACAGGCAAAAGACTTTCCACTTTTCAACTACTCTTTCGGTCAAATAATGTTTCACATTTCTTCTAAACCTTCCACCCTCCAGTTTGTGTCCTCTTGTTCTAAGACATCTCTTCCTTTGATATTGTGCGCCTTTATATAAATGTAAATAAGATTTGTTTGACATGATCTCCCCTCAGTGAATCCATGCTGCATTACCAGGGTTACCCTACTACTAATGTAAGGCTCACTGGTCAGTAGTTGGCAACTTTTTCTCATTTTGCTATTTTCCAGTCTACAGTAACTACTCCTGTGACTAGTGACTCGTTGTATAATTTTGTTAATGGTTTTACCAGCACCACTTTAATCTTATTTAGTGTCTTAGGATGTATCCCATCTGCCTGCATTGATTTACCCAGTAAGCAAAACATTTGACAGATCCATGACCACTGTGTCACAATATTTAGAGAACATGAAGGTTCTACCTTCATTTTATGGGTATTTTTATTTTATGGTTTTAGATAGTGCTAGCCTGCTCCCCAGCCCTTTCCTATCCCCTTCACACACACACACACACACACACACACACACACACACACACACACACACACACACACAGGAATTACTGGGTGCACTAAGGGTATCGGCAGAAAGTTTGCCCTTCACTAGCAGAAGGACATATCCTCTAACTGCCCCTGATATTGTGACAAAGCCTTGACTGTTACGGGTAATGCAACCAAGGCATGAAGTCTAACTAGTAACACTGGCCAGTACCTGTGTAATAATATAATACTACGACTAAAACGACTACTACTAACAATAATAATATAATAGTATTAGAGATTAGAGGTGATGTCTCCTAGTACAAGTATAAATAACAGTGTAATAGTAACACTGGTTAGTATCTGTGTAATAATATAATAATATAATAGTATTAGAGATGAGAGGTGATAAATAACAGTGTGATAGTAACGCTGGTCAGTATCTGTGTAATAATATAATAATAGTATAATAGTATTAGAGATGAGAGGTGATAAATAACAGTGTGATAGTAACGCTGGTCAGTATCTGTGTAATAATATAATAATAGTATAATAGTATTAGAGATGAGAGGTGATAAATAACAGTGTGATAGTAACGCTGGTCAGTATCTGTGTAATAATATAATAATAGTATAATAGTATTAGAGATGAGAGGTGATAAATAACAGTGTGATAGTAACGCTGGTCAGTATCTGTGTAATAATATAATAATAGTATAATAGTATTAGAGATGAGAGGTGATAAATAACAGTGTGATAGTAACGCTGGTCAGTATCTGTGTAATAATATAATAATAGTATAATAGTATTAGAGATGAGAGGTGATAAATAACAGTGTGATAGTAACGCTGGTCAGTATCTGTGTAATAATATAATAATAGTATAATAGTATTAGAGATGAGAGGTGATAAATAACAGTGTGATAGTAACGCTGGTCAGTATCTGTGTAATAATATAATAATAGTATAATAGTATTAGAGATGAGAGGTGATAAATAACAGTGTGATAGTAACACTGGTCAGTATCTGTGTAATAATATAATAATAGTATAATAGTATTAGAGATGAGAGGTGATGTCTCCTAGTACAGGTCTAATAACAGTGTAATAGTAAAGTTCACCAATATTTAAGTGCAATAAACAGAAGCAAAGTATTCTCCCTGCATGCAATGAGTATATTTGACTCCCACTGAAATTCAACATGGTTTTGCCCAGGTGTAACTTTACACCTGTTTTCCACTTATTTTCAATCTCTGGAGCTGGTTCATTATTATTATTATATGACATTTTACGAAGTAATAGAATCAAATGAAACATGTAGGTGTTTTGTATTAATAATGGCCATTTCCAATTTTCTTGGCTCTTTTATGATTCATTTAAACAAATTACATGACACTGAGCTTTTGAAAATAAAGTCATATTTGCATTTTAGGTCAAACATAAATCTCTTTTAGATGAAATGGTAAAAATAGTGGATTCTGATAATGACCTTTTCTTCCCGAAAGTTAATTAAACTTGTAGAGTGTATCAATCTATGGCACATTGCTCAGAATACTCCAAATCATTGCTGGGCAATTTAATCTCGTAATAACCAGGAGTTATTTCAATAGATTAGCTCTAGTCTGCATTAGTGACATATCACGCTGCCTGGTGAGAGATAGAAAGTTTAGAAGTGATGATGAGTTTCCTTAGTGGATATACTCATTACATTGATGTGCTAAGGGGTCGGATACAGACTCCCAATTTTTGTATGACCTGCATTTAGATCATTCTCTCTCTCACAGACTGGTTTCCAATATCCAGGGAATATCTTCATTCCGTGATGCAGTTTTCATTCCGACTGGCCATATTTCAACAAATAGTAATATCTCCTCAGTCCTGGTAGTAACACTGCTGTGTGACTGATCATACACAGCACTGAGCACTGTTACCATACACCCTTTCTCTCTCCATAGTAATACCCCTCAGTCCTGGTAGTAACACTGCTCTTTGACTGATCATACACAGCACCCAGTATGTTTGTTACTACCCAGTCCTGTTTTATAGTGATTGTTAATATTGTAAAGTTCTATGTAATCTGATGGCGCTATAAAATAAATAAATACATAAAAACCCTCTTAATAAATAAATAAATACATAAGTAAAGCCGTTCAGTATCTGTGTGCAAAAGACAAAAACAAAGTATTATATCTGCAAACAAAGAAAAAAAAAGTAATTTTACTCCCCTG
>WWET01006687.1:0-10000 GCA_011038615.1 Limnodynastes dumerilii
CGACGGCGGCCGTAGCTCTGGCTCTGGTCCATTGTGTATAGTATCAGACAGAGATGGAGACCTGGGGTTATTGCTGTACAAGGAAAGATAAATGTGATATCACTTTATGAGCCTCTGGGAGATTCTCCATAGTTCTAGGAATGGTCCAGGGGGTGTCAGCGGAGCAGAGCAGAGTACCCCCTGGGTGTCACGTCTTTGCTCGTCAGAGAGTGTGATCCAGATTCATAACCCGTTTATCTCGGGCGTTCTGTCATGGTAAACATGTCTGCTATACACGTATGTCTTTCAGAGAGCGGCTGCCATGGCCGATATAGACACCGGGAACATGCAGAAGATCATTAAGGACAAAGACGTCAGGCTCTGCGTGTGGGCGAATCTGAATAAGAATCCCAGGTGTGAACAGCAGGGGGCGAGCGTGAGCCTACTCACGTGTCACACACACACACACACACACACACACACACACACAGCGTCTCACTGTAGGCTCACACTATATCTTACGTCTATGACCAATCATACAGTGTCTTCAGAAAATGTCATTGTTGCGTGGTCCTCAGTGCCTGAAGCTGGGTACATGCTGGTGTTTTCCTGCTGGTTATAGCGCATATTACACGATAAACGACCCCTGCACCAGTGTATACCGTCCAGCACCATGTGACTCTGCCTCTGATCGTGTGATTGGATCTTTGGAACCGGCTCATTTTCACGATCAGCGATGGCAGCAGCTTCCCAGACCATTCTTCTAACACTTCCTGTTCTGGGTCTGGATTTTGGGCGTCCATATTGTGACTGAAGTAGGGGATTATGGGAGAGAAAACACAGATCTGCCGGCCAATAGAGTGTAGTGTGGAAAGCAGCTAATTGATTTCTTGCTTTGGGTTACACAAAATGGAGGTTGCTGAACACAGCGTGCACACTCGTGGGGGGATCTTGCAATCTTTAGTCATACACGGCTTGCTTCTTTTTCTAGATTCAAAGGCTTTGACTTTGAGGAGGAAGCTCTGTCATTCACTCTGCCGAAACCTCTAGCCCTGAGCAACATCGCCGTGCGGATCCTTCACACCGTCTACGACCACCTCTCCTGTCACAGCCAGACCTTCCTGTTACACCCCAAGGAGCCGGAGGAGAGAAAAGCGGAAGAGACCATCGTCCTAGAGAGCATCGAGGGAGAATCAAAGTCACCGGAGGAAGAGGAGAAGACAGCGCCAGGGAGCGTCGCTGACACAGAGGAGGAGATGAAGTCAGAGGGGAGAAAGGTAGGTGGCTGTCTCGAGGTCGCTCCGTATACAAATGTGATTCAGTCACAGGATGGTGGGGAGGACAGTGACGGTCCTGTATTCCATATTTCATTCATTCTACGGCTTGTGTCGTCTTCCCCCAGAGCGTCTTCAGTTCTCAGTCATCCAGACTCGGCCGGCGCAGTGTTAATGACCCCCAGGAGACGTCCACAAATATGGCCACAAAGGAGATCGAGGATCTCGCTGGAGAAACGTCAGAAGGTCGGTGTGACACTTGTGTGATGTGAGGATTAACCCCTCACAGCCTGAATTATTACTGAGCGTAGATGCCACAAGCAGTAACAGAATGTGACAGCAGTCACATGGGCTTAGGGTCGCTTGTGGGAACGGGAGGTCTGTCTGAACGAGGGGAGGGATTAATGGAGCATTCCGTTATCGAGCATTTGTGCTCATCGATATCAGACGCCTGCGTCTGGTCCAAGCCAATGTCTGCTTAATATGGGGGGGTGGAGAATAATGAAACCAATTAACCATATGATTCCCCAGGTGACTCGCTGCCCCCTTTACCCAACGATGACGTCGCAGGTTATTTACTAGAGGACGACATTGTGGATTTGCGCCAATATTCCAGTGTGGGCGGAGTTTATTATTTTGACGTTCTCGTGCTGCCCCCCCAGTGCAAGCAGGTGAACGGCTGGACCATGGTGCAGGTGAGATGGACAGCGCCAACAAAACGCTCTCTAACCGTAGAGCCGCGCGGGAGAGAGCAGAGACTCGTCTAATATAAAATCAGTCTGCATAGACTTCAAAACGTTACAGAGATTCTTACATGTAATACCCATAACTGCTCACTAGGTGGAGCCAGGCCTTTATGTGGTGTATATTGATAGGTGAGCCAGTATTACCGTTATCTTCAGAGGATTGTGTTCAGGTGTTATAAAACTCCAATTCCCAGAATGCTTTGTTAGGTGTCAGCTATGCCAGAGAAATGAAAGCATGCTGGGACGCGTAGTTTGGAGAAGCCACAGGTTGGCTAGGCCTCCCCGAGGTGCAGCTTTTAGCTTTACATTTCCTTTATTACTGCCCCGTCCAAATCCCCATTGGTTTTGCAGCAGAGCCCTGTACAATGCTTTGTATACATAATAATGAAGTAATTTTAAACGCTAGAAGAGCAGCAGAATTATCTGAACTGTGGGCATCTACCTACCCTCAAGATCAAAGTAAAATATATATAAAGGATTGAAATATTCCAGTGGTCTGTGTGTCCCCAGAAGAATTCAGAGGAATGACCACACGTGATTATTCAATAAAAGAAATACAATAATTAAATAGAATAATGAAATAAAATGATCACTAGTTATTCAATGAATGCAATACAGTATGTCACACAATTAAGAATAAAAACTAAACAGTTTGTAGTAAAGCACAGCAGCCGCCTTTGGGGAGAGGTTGTTAATGACATTTGAATGGACCTGACCCGGGACTCTATCAGCAGCATACTATTGACGTCATGTAAAGGCTTCTCACTCTCCCCCAATCCGCTTATTTCAGCGAGACCTGGGTTGAAACACCCGAGTCACACATTCACGCTGGAGGCTATCCGGGTCTGATTCCCAGATTAGTAGCCCCGGGTAGCAGCAGACGCACCCATTCACACTGAGCCACGTGTGGTAATTCCCACGCGTAATTATTCAATAAAAGAATGAAATATTAAATAAAATGAACCTGAACGCACAGAGCGCTGGGATATTTCTATCCTTTATTTGTTGCTTTGTACATATGATCATTCGCAGCTCGTAGGAGGCGGCCTCCAGAAACATCCCTACCCCCCGGATTCCTCCCTCGTCACCAATCTGGGCATGTCGCTACAAGAGAAGGATCTGGAAGGTCTGAGCGCTCCACCAGTCGCCGTCTCCATAAAGCTTCCCAACGACGTGATCTTTTTCGAAGAACCTCAAGTGGCCAGATGGGACCCAGAAAGTAACGTATACGCCACGCCCGTGTCTGCCGGCCCGGCCTCCTCACTCTCGTAACACACGACTTGTTTTACACTTCAGGCAAAAACTGGAAAACCGACCTGATCACAGACAAGAAGTACGCCGAGGAGCAGCGAACGCTGTCATTCAAGATGGACGCCTTCCACACCTTCACCCTGATCCAGGATTCCCACCTCAACATGCCCTACGAGTCCTGGGAGCTGGCGCCAAGTGGCCCAAACCGGGTGTCGCTGATTATCGCCTGCGCCTTTGCGGACATCCAGATGGAAGTCAAGGTGAGCAGATGGCGGGTTCGGTCACCTGGGATCTCTGGATGGAAAGCTGAATGATAGCGTAAGCATAAGTTTCTTTGGCTTTGTGCTGCTGGTCAGTAAAAGAGGAGCCTTTATATAATCATTTGGCGTTACGGTCGCTGAGCGGTAGCGGTTGGCTGCCCGTGTGACCTATATAGAGTCGTGATCAGACGTGAGCCGTAATATCGGCCTTCTCACCGGGCTCACATTGGATCAGAGAGGTCACCTGGCAATGCGAGTGTTTTTTTATGGAGATCATGTATGTGTCAATGAGTGCGGGTTCCCGTGGCGAACACTTCTATTTCGAGCAATCGATCCTTGGAGCTCCGAAAGTTGAGTTTCCCCCAACCCGAAGTGTCTCTCCTCCGCGCAGCCTAACCCGAAGTCCCCGGCAGCAACACTTCCGAAAGTGAATGGCGAATCGCACACTCGCCCATTCATAAAAAGAAAAAAACTCTGAGAGGACTCGCATTCGAAATAGCGACAGACTAAAATGAATTCGCCATGCGAGCCTCCTCCGCGGGGACTCGTGACAGTCAGTAATACAGCTCTGAGTTGTGAATTTGTAAGGAGAACGGATTCTGTGCAGAGGAGGATTGTGATAGATTCATTATTGCGCTATGTATCATGCAGGACGACCAGTGCAGGCTCGCCTCAGTCTCCAGCACCGACAGCGACCTGTCTCACCTCATCAACAAGTGGATGACTCCCCTGCACCTCAAGACTGCGATGCAGAGAGCCGGCCTGAACGTCTTCCCCTCAGAGGACTCTGTGAAATACGTCAGTATCAATAAGAAGGTAGGAATGGCCTAAGTGCATAATATAAAAGGCATCGCAAACTGACACCTAGTGACTGGAGAGACTGCACTCTCAGTGATGTCACTGGATCTTAGGGGCTGGATAGGCTGCACTCTCAGTGATGCCACTGGATAGGCTGCTTTCTCAGTGATGTCACTGGATCTTAGGGGCTGGATAGGCTGCTTTCTCAGTGATGTCACTGGCTCCTAGTGACTGGATAGGCTGCACTCAGTGATGTCACTGGCTCCTAGTGACTGGATAGGCTGCATTCTCAGTGATGTCACTGGCTCCTAGTGACTGGATAGGCTGCACTCTCAGTGATGTCACTGTCTCTTAGTAAACGGATAGGCTGCACTAACTTGTTTGTGATTATAATGCAGAATAAACATCATCCGCTGGACATTGTATACTTATTGGGTCTGGATGTAATAACTAAGTTTCCATGAATTATTCTATTGCAACATCACGTTTTATTCCATTTTCTTATTTTTTCATGGCAGAATGATGAAGCTGAGAAAATGGCGTACAAGGAAATGGCGCTTCTGTGTCCATCCTTCTCCTTTGCATGGAGCAAATGGAACCTCTCCTGCGGCAGCGAGCAGATCGTCCTCAAGGTCTGTAAAGAATGAAATGCCGGCGTCTTCTCTACCGTACAGAGATGGTGGTGAAGGATCGGCGTTCTCCATTGAGCTATAGCTATTGTCCTGTGAAATCCAGCTGCAGGAAAATGGATCTGCAGTTTCTCCATAGAGAAGGGATTACAGAATCTTCCTCTTATGCCACTGGATAGAGATAGATAGAGAGCAGCAGCATAACAGCATCAGTAGCCATAGGACGGGGTTTGCTGGCTGAAGTTATCCGCTTTGAAAGTGAACATGACGGTACTGAAATACTGGCAGCGTTCACGCCTCAGCTGTTTTTAGAGTCATTACCGCGATTGTTCAGCATAACAATCCCAGCCACGCAGCAGAGTGCGACGCACGGGAACAGCAGTAGAAATTTATATTTTTGACCGTGTGCCCAAATCTATTTTTTTCAAAATCGGAACCGCGATTAAAATAATCTTTATCACATTGAAAATGTCAGCAACTTCCCACATAAAACATCCAGTATAAGGAATCATAGTTACCAAAAACAGGAAGGGTAAAAGTGCTTGTGCCAACCTATCACAAGAGCACAATGGGAACAGCAAAGGCAGCCTAGAGAGGAAAAGGACCTAAGATGAAATAAATAGAGATTCCAGGTATCCACGCTTTGTACCAGCGCACAATGTTCTGTCTCGGGGACCTACCTTAGACATCTGTTCGATCACCATTTCAAATGTGGACAAATGGTTAGTCTGGATATTTTGGGTGACCTTAAAACACACCCTTACTCGTCAGACCGTTCCCTTTAGAGACTGCTCAGTTAGCATTACAATGACACCATTCTGAAAGAGCACATACTGTATATACAATGCAAAAATGCAGACGATTTCTGATCAGAGTGATGTGCAGTCTAAATCCCGTACCTAATCTATATGTAAAATCATTAAGAGAAAGAAAAAAAATGTATAAAATAATATATTACACTATTCATCGATGCATAGCAGGGATTATTAACCCACTTATATTTATATATGACTGTCAGGATCGCAAGAAATTACAGCATCCTGTAGTATTGTATTTTAACCATGAGCGAGAACAGATGACAATATATTTGATCGATTATCATGGGATTGAGCAACATATGTATAAACAAACAAAAAATCATTACAAAAATATGTAACATAAGAGTGAGTATGTATCTGCACAATAATGTAAAGAAAACACAAATACAAGAGAGACAACAAGGTTCTGAGACGGCATGCAAAAGAACGAAGGCGGTGAAGGCCGATAGCAGGACTTTAAGGGATGGAAGCGGAAGGAGAAAGGAATTAGGGAGATAGTATTGAGGATAGAAGGGGATTGGTCAGTGGCACGTGACCGGATTCCAGAGCTGGTAACTGGTACAAACCAAAGAAAGATTGAGATCCTCGGATGTATAGCATTACGGCTAACGCACCATCTCATCACTAAACCCAACCATTTAGACCAGGCATCGGTAAGCTTGGACACACCAAATATCGTAGTTACACAACCCTTGGTTTGCTAAAGGTTTCCTCTGCCTGCTTTGTACCATGAATCAGCAATGATTGCAGATAGAGAATCACCTCCCTCCCAGCAGCCTGCTACAGTAGGGTAAGAAGATTCTGTGCAGTGCCTCCTCCGCTATATCACGCAGCAGGCGATGTATATAAAGTGATGTTACATAACAAGCTTTTTGCTCTCTAGGTGAAAGAACAGCCCGACCCCACCAAGGACATTGACTGGACCCTCTATATGCTAAGTACCGAGAGGACCCAGCGGCTGAAGATCTCAGAAACCAGCGAGACCTTCTCCGAGGAGCTGTACGAGGGCAGCGAGTTCCACTCCACCCTGTATCACATGATCAAGGACTACTGCAGCCACGAAGCCACCGAGCGGCTGAAACATTCCCACCACCTGTTCGTGGACTGCGTCTTCCAGCTGCTAAATATGACCCGAGTGCTGACGTATTCATAAACACAGAACTTTATTTCCAGAATAAATATCACAAACATCCACACTCAGGCAATAAAAATAGAAAAGTGCGTTATTACCTGTTCCCAAGTCTCCAGCCACGACACACAAAACAGCCTCAAAATATCCTAAAATATTAACTTTTCATAGATAATAATATATAGATTTATTATTCACAGTTCCGCTTTATAAAACACGCATTATCCCCTCTATGGCGGCTTTTAATAAAAATATATATACACATGCTCCATTTCTCCTTCAGAAAGATTCAGGAGCATCGCACAGCAGCCCAGAGGTGTGAAACGCGTGAAGGCCATTAAAAATGTCCCACATCCTTTTTCTCCATCAGACCGGGGGCGGAGCGTTGTGCCGCAGACCGGTGAAGGGCCACAGCAGTTGCTGGACGGAAGTCCAGGAGACGCCGGTCCCCACTGGTGCACCATCCACCGGTTTATGGAAAGACAGCCCCGTCAGGAAGCTGGCCAGCGCCAGGAGCAACAGTGCGGTCATGAGAGAGATCACAAGGGGTTTGTTGACGTTGGAGATGGATCTTTTCACGCCGGACGTCCACGACAAAACTTTGCTGTAACTGCATAAAAACAAACAAGAAACCAACAACAATTAATCTAATTAATGGCAGCAAAAAAACGTTATAATATATTCTGAACTATTACTTCATTGCCAGCCTCTCGTTCCAACCACAAGGGGTCAGTCTTGCGCTTTTCTGTGGGATTAATGTCGCAGTAATGACCTCATTATGTAACTCCGCCCTCTCCTCAAAATGCAGCAATTGTTCACTAGTAGCTAAAACTAAATTAAACCAAAGAGATGACCAATATGCCAGATCCAACTGCTTAGAACGCAGCGGCTTCCACGTGAGCGCTTGTGTAAACCACTTCAATCATTCACACACCGTTCCGATCACAGGATTCCACCATTAATATTCCTGCTCTGTTCACACATAAAATGGAAAGATCGGCCAGCCGAATCCCCACCTGTATCGCATAATACTAAATCTCTGGTACAGGGGAGCGCAAATCTAAGATCGGATGCTTGGATCAGCCAGGTTTTCTTCCATGGCGATCAGAGTGAGTACATACGCAAACAGCAAAAGTGGCCGTTTTCCAATTCTAGGTCACTTTTCAGAATTCTCTACCCGGTCAATCGAGTGTAGTGCGCTATTTCCATGATCTCTTTTTTGACAGATCATTTTGCGCTACTACAACGATGACCGCCATCAATTTCCGGAGAGAGAGCGTCATTTCCGCGACTGCTTTCTCTGTGAAAAGTTCAACAAGGACAGGTAAGTTTTCTTGATCCTAACCACCCAACTCATCCCACAGCCTAACCTTAACCCTTACCTTCCCACAGCCCAACCTTAACCCTTCCCTAACCAACCTCTTCCCACAGCCCAACCTTAACCCTTCCCTAACCATCCCCCCCTCCCACAGCCCAACCTTAACCATCCTCCTCCCACAGCCCAACTTTAACAGGTAGCTTGTCAAACTAAGAAAATTCAAAATAGTATCTATTAAAAAGGTGTCGCTATGTAAACGGGTCGTTATGACAACTAAATCACCGGTCACCCAACTCATCTATCTAGTCCTCTATCTACACAGCGCTGCCCATTACATACATGGAGTCCGGTTTTGCCGGAGGAACGTTATTCTGGAGAAAGCTGAGTTTTCTTGTGCTCGGCTCTGGGGCTTCAGGCGCGGATTCTGCGATCGGTTCATCCCTGGTCAACAAAACAGAAACACAAAGTTCAGCATCGATTTACAGTGCTGGGATGGGTCAGGGCGACTCAGACGAACGCTGGGAAAAATGGCGGCTATGAACTAACACAGTGACAAGTAACGCTCCGCCGCTTCAGCCTTAACCTAAATCAGGAGAGAATCTGGGGTTTTCTATCGCTCTCAAGATGAACATTAAGGAATCGGCCGTTATATTCCTCCATAATTGGGCTTTTCTTGAATATAGAATAATTTGAGCACAATTAGGTAGAAATAAATCTCTATTATTGGGCATACACAAAGCTCTTTTGATCCCCTTTATTGTACTTTAATCGATTATAAGGCTTTATATGCTCCATAATATGTTTCCTCCTTAAGTATATTTCAATTATCACTAATAAAAAGTTTTTGTTTTTTAATTCCGACCCATTATAGTGCTCTATACGAGACAAAACCCTGTTATGTTGGGGGAAAGGGGGATAAGGAGGAATAAAGAGCTTTATTATCGTATATAAAGAATATATGCACCATAGTAAATCTTTTTATTCTCCCTTAATTGCACTGAAGACCTACCCATAAAAACCTCTAAATCTCACCCATTATCACAGCTTAAAGGGAATAAAGAGCTTTATTATGGGACTTCTTGAATGTAAGCCCCTTGATAAAGCTCTTTATTCATCCTTTTGTCTTAATTAACCTCTAAATCATAGCACTCTGTGATGGTGATTAGGAGTCCGATTTGAGCACAATTAAGGAGTAATAAATAGCTTTATTATGTGTCATACGTTCAGTACATTCCCGGATCCTCCTGCTAATTGCGTTTGAATGTACGGCACGCAGAACGCCTTCGTTGTTGCTTTCGGATCTGGATCAGACGCACAGAATCGGCAAGGTGTCAATAAGACAATACAGGGTGTACAGGTGATGTGCTGTGTCCTAGTCACTCACTCTTTTATAGGTTGTTCTTCAGTCTGCTCCGTCCGGGTGTAATTATCGATAACACGCTGAAGTGTGGGGCGGCCATCGTTCTGCCTGGAACCAATCAACTTCCTGTGAAATAGCAGACAGCACTGTATTGCCTATAGGAAAGTCTCACCCGACCCACATCCACGTGCCAGTACACAGAAGCAATTACTGCTCATTCTACAGGGCAGAAGCCAATTCAGAAGAATTCTCTCACCAGCTGTTCGATCTCTTGTGTAGTTTTCCATCCAGTTTGTCCCCACCAAACATGTCCTGCAAATGGGATAAACACACAAGCAATGACATTTCACAGACCAGACCAAGAGGGTAAAAATAAGAGGAAAACAGGAGGAAAGTTACACCTGGATAAAACCATTATGAACTACAGTGGAGGTAAAT
>WWET01006687.1:41941-52750 GCA_011038615.1 Limnodynastes dumerilii
CTATTGAAATCATCCATCCCTCACAGCCTAACCCTCCACCCCCCACATCCTAACCATAACCCTAACTCTAACTCTAACCTTTTACCAGCCATAGTCTAACTCTACTGTACCTGCCGTAACCTCAATGCCCCTCGGACTGACAACTGCATGCCATCTACCCCAAAATGGGAACTGCTGTACGTGCAGAGGGTCTTCTTATACCTTAGTCCTCTCCATGAAAATCACAGCGGGAGCAGGGAGAAGAGCTTAGGAGGAGAGCGGCAGAATGAGTGCCAGCTTCTCAGACAAGAGAATATGATCCTTGTTCAGCTGTTATTCAGGAGCTCAGGCCCTGGAGCACAGAGGAGATGGATCCAGCACTCCAGCAGCATTAACAAACACTCTACAACTCCCAATACACACAACACACAGCCACTGGTTCCCCCTACACCCTGGGGCATCATCTGCACCTTCCATGCCAAGCGGATAAGCCAACAGATGCCGGTAGTAAATTTCCAAGTGTTATATTTGTGACATTTCAGTGAGTGAAGAGTCAATATTCAGACTACTTTCTGCAAACCTCCATCACCACCAAATCTCTGACCGGTATTCACGAGGCCCGACCAACGTTCACGAGTCACGAGCAACAGTTACGAGGCGAGGCCCGACCAACAGCTATGTCTATGCAGTCAAAGCATGCTGGGACTCGCAGTAACACATGGAGAGCCAGTGTTGGTCACACCTGACCTGGAGGAGCACAAAGCCCATCTGGCTGACTGATCCACCACCATCCAAGGTCCACGTACCTGGCGGACAGCTCCTTTTTTAGGTGCAGCTGCTCCGTCTTCATCCTCCGGACGTTCCCAGACATCTTGACAAACTCTCTGTCCATGGAATCCTTGTGTTTCTCCAGCCGCTTCAGCTTCTCCTCCCAGCTTCTGCGCTTCTCCTTCAAGTCCGCCGTTATGATCTGACGTAGAGAACAGACAGAAAATGAGACGCGGCGTTTATACCGCGTGACTAGGAACCAGGTGGCGACGGTCAGAGCAAAACTATAATATTCGGGATTACGACATTCCAATAAACAGATGCACCCAGGGGCTATTACAGGCCTGGAGGAGAGAGGGGCTGACCTTGCACCCTATGAGGACACACCAGCTGGTGGCCACTTAGTCGGCAGTCGGACTTCAGCCTATGAGGTCTGAGTGCTGTTTATAGATACATTGCTAAAAGATGGCGGCACACGAGCCCCTGCACCCGGCCTTACACCAGCATATGTAAAATTTTGTGTGAATAGAACAACCAACCAAGGAGAGAACATTGCACATTTATACAAAGGAGAAAATCCATTATATAGGACCCATCAGGAATATTTCTGCAGGAGAATAGAGATCTATACAATAGATCAGTGATGGCTATCCTGTGGCACTCCAGGTGTTGTGAAACTACGAGTCCCAGCATGCCTTAACTGCAAAAGCATAGAGGATACCTGACAAAGCATGATGGGAAGTGTAGTTTCCCAACACCAGGAGTGTCACAGGTTAGCCATCACTACAATAGATTAGAAGAGAACTTTACAGGTTAATTGCTTTGTGTTTTCTCTCTTTCGTGTTCTCTTCCTCTTTATCTTGTCTTTCTATGGCTGTCCAGCCACATTGTGAGTCCCTACTGCGATCTACTTTATTACGAAGTAGGGACAGCCCAAAGTTTCTTCTCGTCTCTGCCTGTATTTCGAATGACAGAAGCTGTAGAAATGTTATTTTATGAATGAGTGAGTATGTGCCACTGGAGGACCACCGGAGAGGCCAGGAACCCTCTCCAGGACTTGGGCTTAGGCTGCGGGGTGAGACTTGGGCTTAGGCTGTTGAGAGTGGGCTGGGGATAGAATATTTACTTATCTTTCGGAGCACCGTGTTTGGAACTGGCTGGCAGCCAACACAACGGGGACCCACACTCAGCCAGCAAGTAACAAGCACAAAGAAAACACAATCTCTGCTATTCCAAACATATGCAGGGCCGTATCTAGGGGCAACCATCCAGGAAGCAAGGCTGGAGAGGGCGCCAATAAGATATTAAAGTTCATTTAGTTACCATTTCAGGGCTATAGAGGGCGCCAATTTTACTTTTTGCCCCCAGCACCAAACGCTCCAATAACGGTGCTGCTCGTGTGCGTTCACCCCGGTAAAGTCTTGGCAGGAGATGGCGACCATACATATATAGCTCCCTTGAACCAAATCTCCAATGTATGCCCCAGATAGCCATCTCCTGTGTGGTCCGTACCTCCAACATCTTCCCAGATAAATCTTTCACGTCGATATCAGACTCCATCAGACTTTGTAGGGACAGTAACACATGGTCGGCCATCATACAGACATCTTCCTGCTGTAATGGGAGAGACACAGACTCAATGCTGGAAGCTACAGAGGAGCTAGTGGGGTAATAGAGGTAGGAGGCGCAATATACCTCCGCCATGTCACCAGGAGCATATAGACCAACCTTTGGCTCTCCAGGCGCTGAAAAACTACAAGTCCCACAATGCTTTGCTGTGTTGGGGCATGCTGGGAGATGCAGTTTCACAAGCGCTGGAGTGTTGAGGTTTGCCTGCAACGCATTGTCCGTTCTATGCATAAAGCGCTGACGTCTATATAACTTGGGGTAAATGTTTCAGCTTTTTAAACACATTTTAGAGCTTCAGAAACTAAAAAAAAAAAAAAAAGGAAGTGTTTTTGTCCCAAAACCGGGTATTTTGTTGCCAGATGTATAGCAAACATAGGAAAATAGGAGACACCGGTTAATAAAAGGTTATTATGGGGGTCTACTGAGCCATATCAAACCCTTTTCCAGGAAATACAAACTTCCATTTGCCTTTGCAGTTGGGCTTAATATGCCCCACATTATAGACAATTATGAGAGCAAACTGAAGCATATTAATCCCTATTTTAATGCACATGGAGCCTTATTAATATTGCCCCCAATAAAAAAGCTTAATAGGGCTCCCTCGTGTCTTCTCAAACCCTTCTATTGCTTAGTATCTCTACAACCCCTCACTTATTGTTTACCTTTCTCAGGTTCCACAATGTTCTGGTAGACTCCATCTACAAGAGGCTAACATGACCATAGTCAGGGGTGGAAGATGAAAGACTCGAGCCCATAGTGAGGAGGTGTGGCCTGAGCCTGGATGGGCGGGACTAGGCAGAGCCGGTCAGGACCGCCACCCGATAGAAGCTTAATGCACCGCTTGGCACTCCATGCCACCAGACTCTGCAGTTGGACAATCCAGGGACACAGAGAATGAGCAGCGGTGCCCGGGCAAGGCCTCTGTCCGGCAATAGGCACTTTTATTTCATTATTTCCAGGATGGGGGCTTCCACTGCACCCCTCTGGCTACACCTCAGTCTTTTACCCATAACCCCTCATAAAATGGACCTCATCTCTTGTAACAACCCCCTACAGGAAGTCAATCATGCTCCTCCTCACCAGGGTTTGCAGGACGGCCTTGAACTCTGCCCCCACTTGTTCCTGTCCAGGTCCTTGGAACAACAACAAAACCTCGCGGTCCAAGGTGATGTCCAGAGCAGACGTGCGACCAGAGGGGACCATCCATTCGCTGGTGGAAACCTGGGCACAAGACAACGACTCAGAGATAGAACGATGGACACAAGCGCAAATCCCACAGACGCATTATACGATACCTCCGGAGAATGCTGCGCAAATTCCAGCTCTGTGTGCAGGGAGTTCAGATAGCCAGGGAGGCCACCGCGGTTCAGTTTATAGGTAATCGGGGAACTTATGCCGTTACTGGAAGGAGATACAAGAGTCAGCACCGGAAAACCAGCGACCTACCCAGAGATACTAATGGCTTCCACCCGCATAACGCAAGCCGCTACGTACGAGAGAAGCTCATGCTCCATCTGCTGGAGGTTATTTTCTAGTTTACTCTTCTCAATCCTCAGGGTCTAGAAGGTAAACGGGAAAAGGGAGAGAAAGGTTTAGAATAACAAGAGAGCATCTGTTACGTTCATTATCTAGACCAATGTGTCCAGGGAACGTCCCGAATATAAAGGACCACGGCCAGTACCTCAATGACAGAGCTGTATTCCATCACCGTGGACTTCAGTTCTTCAACGTAGAGGTCTTTCTGCAAAACGGCACAGGAGGAACAATGAGACTTAGAAAGTGACGGCAGATAAGAGCCAAATGGCCCAAATTTATTAAAACCATCCTGACCATAGACTATGTCGGACATTAGTATTAGATTTCGGATGTCATTTATCCCAAGCATGTTTACACTGTTCTACTGTGTTGGCCTCAACCACCTGAGATAAGAGGTTATTCAGAGAAAACGAGAGGTGAGGTTTTGTATCTTAACTGTAAAAGAGAGTTTATAGAGTACTTAATTAGCGCCTCTCCCTTTCCTCCTTCCTCACATTGCAACATGCTTTGTCCAAGCCAAGGTTTGCACCTTTTAGTTCAGTTCCTCTTAATCAGATCAGACTCAAGGGTCCAACTTTACTAAGCTGCAAGTTTGGAAAAGTGGAGATGCTGCCCATAGCAACCAATCTAGTTTACATTCTCTAGTATTCCTGTGGGCAATAGCAGCTTAGTTAATCTGGCCTAGAAACAATGAAGTACCGCATCAGAAGAGTATTAAATTCAAGATCTAACTCCCTAAATCTGGGAGGTGCTACTAGTGTATTCTCGGAATCAACATTTTTAGAAAAACAACCCATGTAAAGCATGGATCACCCAGAGAGAATACTTGAAAGTGCACTAGTCTTAATAAATCACAGAAATGTTTTTCAGACGCAAACGAACCATTTAAAAGTTACAATTTATTTAGAAAACATCTAAAAACAATACTATGTCAATATTGTAGGCAAATGTTTAAAACAAAAAACAGAGACACATTCTATAGTGCTGAAAAGTCTCCAAACAGGAGAGTACTAATTAGTAATTCAGAAACACTTGCAACAATAACCAACATATCACCGCAAACCCACTATGCTAAATAGGTAGATGTGTGTCTTACCCTGTCAGTACAATTAGCGGCCTCACGGCCTGCGCTTCACCCTGCCGGGCAGTATGCTATCCCTTCCTGCTCTATAGAGATCTTGGGTTTCGGTGAGAAAACAAGGCAAAAAATAAAAAACAAGAAGCAAAAAAGAAGAAGGTCTCTGCAAGAAGCACTTCCTATAGTGCACACGAGGTAAGTGCTGATTCGGTCCGACGTACGTTTCGCCAAGGAAAACGGCTTTATCAAGGAGCTGTGTGTAGGTGAGTCGGGAAAGCATTTATATTTCAGCGCGCCAATCAGCGTCTTCATATTACGGAGCTTTCAATCAAGGTGCCGATTCACCTGTGTAAGTGCATCTGAAAAAACATCTATATACAAAAAGAGAGTCAAAATCAAAGAATTACATATTGGCAATCGATATTTAGAGACATGCATAAAGGCTGAGATGAAAAAATCTTTAAATATTAGTGACATTGGACATTATACAAATAAACGTCCTTCCGTTATTTACCACGGAGGAAGAAAAAGGCAAATAAAGTGACAGTACCCTCCAAAAAGGAGGTTGTGGAAATTATCCCTGAGAATGTAATTCATAACAGAGTTCCATATATAAACAAAGAGAGAGACACTAGTTATATACAGGGTATAATGTTATCAACAAATAGATCATTATATGTAGTATAGTGTATCAGGCATCTACAGTATATAGTTCCATCTGAAAATAAAAGATAATAATAAATAAAAATGGGTAACAATAAATTTGAAATAGACAATCCAAATCCAAAAGATACAATAAAGTACTAATGGACAAATTTATTTTAATTGTTCTTCTATGTCTCTTTATTCTTATTTTTTATCTTTTATTTTTATTTTATTTCATATGTACTATGCATCTCGCTGTTATTAAATTCAAAAGGGAGTTAACTTATTACCTATGGAGTATTTGGGTATTCTTATATTTAGTATTACACCCAAAAAGAAAAGTCATGTTGGAGAAAAGTCCAAAAAATGTATTGTTCCAAGTCTCATATAAGAACCAATTCAGAACAAAAATATAGATACAAAATGGCAACGGTGTTTTAATACCTGAGAGACTCCTCATCATATATCACCATTAGCACTATACAGCATCAGCATAAGAGTACAAACTACAAAAATAGAAAAAAGAAAAAACATAAATAAACATATAAAATAAAATAAAGTAAATGTCTATTGATGAATAGTCATTATTCCAAGTTAAACATAGAATATGATTATTGTCAGCACTACCATAAGTGATGTTAATTATTATCACAGAAGCCAAATTTATCTCAAATGCATATCCAGAACGTAATCATCAAATTACATCTAGAGTTGAATCGCTCCGCCCCAGTCCCACCTTGTCCCTCACATCCAGCCTCAAGCTCAGACTCCTTGCTGTAGGGCCTGAGTCTGTCACCTTTCGTCCCAACAGAGATGCTATTGATTCCATTGGATAAAGTTGTATTATTTTGAATCTTGGACACACAAAATGGCGCCACAACTGAATACAAATATATAGTGAAAAATAACAAATATGAATCTTACTGGGATCTCTCTTGGCAACGTAGTATTTCTTGGTAACAGGCTCGTCAGACCTGGGTATGGTAGATAAGGTAACTAACAGGTTCTGCTCGGGGGCCACTTTCCAGCAGTCAAACCTCACTGTCCACTGGAGGAACAGAAGATAAATAGACAATAATGGGTGGAAAAAAAAAATAGACAATCACAGTGAACTTCCAAAGCAATGTCTGATTAGTAATCAATTTATTCCTTTGACTTTGCAATTTCTTTTTTTAATTTAATGAATACTTGTCTACTTTCTGGACCCCTTTGTAAGATGAGAAAAGTGATGGGGAATGTACACAGGGTACATTCTTAATTACAAAAACAACAACGCGTTTCACATCATCCAGCGACAAGGCTAAAATCACGATCTTGCATATCACGGGGACTTGTAGTATGAACTGTTATTCCGGAATTCCAACACTGAGAGTCTCCCAGACATTACGGAAGACCAGGCAAGTGTTACATTATTTTATTGATGTGTTACCCGACTAACAGCTTCACTATTTAGCATTACCCAGCGATGTTCCCTTAAATATATTGTTTTCTGCTTTGCATAAATGAGACAAGTCCAAACTTCATTAGAATACCTATTATTTACATGGCAACATATGTAACCTAACCGTAAGACTCCTCTAGCCACCCCTCTCTGCAGCCTCACCTTAACCCTCCCCCTCTCTGCAGCCTCACCTTTACCCTCCCCCTCTCTGCAGCCTCACCTTAACCTTCACTATCCCACGGCCTAACCTTAACCAGATTTGGAGCCTTGTCTGAACAACATCATTCAGCATTGTACTCATTTGGATTCACCTCTTCCTGCAGGGAGCTGATCTTGTGAATTAGAGAAATATTCTCCTTCTCCTAAGGAAAAAGCAGACACAACATTAATTCTGTGCGTCACGCACAAGTCACGCGTCCAGTCTGCAGGAGCGACGTCCGTTACCATCTGCTTATTCTGAGCTATCAGCTGGGTCTTCATCTCCTCCAGTCCGTTCATTTTCATCTTCATCTCCTCAAGCTCCACCTTCAGCGTCCGGGCTTTGATGACGGACTGTTGGGCGCTAGAATAGAGAAGATTCCAGAGAGGATCCATAAAAGACCATTCTCCAGTGAAGAGAAATAAACCGAATTCACACCAAGAAGGTAAAAAACAGACAAAACAACAACAACCACACAAACTATGCAGGAAAATGAAGTAATAAACCGTTCACATCCATGGCTCCAGGTCTCAGTGCGTCCCTGCCCTGTGCCATATTGGCACCAGCTCTAACCCTCTGATTTTGGGTCCGAGAAGACCGACCTCATCGGGACACGGCTTCCTCCATGCTATACTGGAGAGCAAGGGACAATAAGGCTGGATTTATTTTCTTATAGGAGATGGGTAGATAGACTGAGAATCATTTAGGTTTAGGAGTTGAACTCTTAATGGTCTTTTGGGGGTGAGTAGGTTCAGTGTTGTGTCTGATGAGTGTTTAGTAGGGAACATGGAACTTTACATAACATGTAACAAAGAGAGAGACACGAGAGGATTGTTCAATGGAGATTCTAAGCTGGAAATGTGGAAATAACACCTGACCATCCCGCAACCAATCAGAGGTTATCTAACCAATCCAGCAATAATAATAATAATAATAATAATAATCATCCAGCAACCGCCAACACTTCTGGTGTTATTACACTACATACTACAAGACCCATCAACCTTTGCAAGATTCTTATTCTGCCAAAACATGCTGGGAGTTGTAGTTTAACAGCACCTGGGGTGTGAAATGTTACTAAACCTAAGTAACACATTCTACAAAAATTGTAGTTGCTAAAGGCAACTCCACATCATGGGCTGGACCCAGATTTAACAATAGGGTACTTACACGGGACCAGGGTATAAATACAAGGCCTGCGCCTCCTGCACAAACATAGGGAGGCAAGTTACGCACGGAACGCAGTTCAATCTGCTATGCAGCAACAGTGTGATGTGGCGTGAGCGGGCGTTCACACAGTGGGCGGGGCAATCTATGCAGATGTACAGTAAGGGATCAGTGAAGCATCAACATATGACTCGGCTTTATGCCATTTTACGCAACTTGAATTTTTCTAGACTCGTGTGCGCACCATCGTTATTAAATCAGGATCCGGTGTTCTCTCTTCAGTATCTCCATTAAACAACCCACATTTGTCTCAGCGCAGTCAACTCAGTCAACACAATGTTCGTTAGAATTCTCAGACTAAGGTCTGCACAAAGTACCCCACGCGTTTTGGTCTGGAGTGAATTCTGTTGTGCGTAGTTACATACTTACATGTCCATAACCCACACTTAAATTTACTGCATGGATCTCTATTGCATGGCGTAACATCTGACGCACACACGCAAGGGAAGCCCCTTACGGTATTAACCGTGAATCCAACCCTATTGGCGGACCTTTGAAACGTTGCTGCTGGGTCACACGCTCAATGGAGTTGCCCTGAAACTAGGTACTTTTAATAGACATGAATTATTTTGTGCTCGTCTGACAGCTCATTCATACACCCCAGGACATAAATAGGAGATAATGATAGCGGACAAACAGTCAGCATTTACACACACAGAGTTCTCTTTGACAAACATCTCTATATGTTCACATGTAAATGCAGCTGAATTTGTGAGTCTAATGTCTCATCAGGGATGGGAAGAAAGCCATTTATCACCTCCGCTCAGGTGCTTTGACTAACAAAACACTAGAGGGACGTGGAAGATGTATGTACAAAGGTCTGATGGGGACAGGAATTTGGCTGTTTGATTTCGTCCATCGGAGAGAAGCTTAACCCTAAATACTGAGCCAGTCTGTTATGAAGCAGAGGGAATCTTAAGGGATTTGGCCCAAAGGATGCTGGGAAAGCAGAGAGTACACAACTGCCCTTGGTAGGCAAGAGGAATTTGGCGTTTTTGTATCACAACTTTAAACAAAACCCAGAGCTCAGAATAGGCCAAGGCCCAGTTAGATTGCTGGTGTATTGCTCTGACATTACCAGCAGTAATGCTTAAGAGGCAGTTCCCGTTGTCGACCTTCTAGGAAGGTCGTGGCTCCAGCTGTCGACCTTCTAGGAAGGTCGTGGCTCCAGTCGAGTCCTCAGTAATCAAGGTTCCATAACAGAACCCAGCACCAGGACTCGTGTCAAAGCTCCATCACAGAAGCTCCTAGCAATACGCTTAACGCCATGACGGCAAAGTGGTGGCCCTTAATGTTGTGCCCAGGGACAGCTTGACCATTAAATCTGACCCTGATTATCAGCGCAGGTTACCCTGTGCCCGTTCTCTAAGTTTTCCAGGGACCTCACCCTGGGACAAGTAGTAATTGTAGATGACCCTCGGAGACCCCAATACCTCTTCCACTGGTCCTTCAGCTCCTCGTTCTCCTCCAGGAGACGGTGGTTTGTTTCCTCCTGGGCTTCTATGGCCGTCTTCATTTTGCTCTGCCGTTCCTGTAGCTTCTGGTTATTGTACTGGAGATCAGCGATGCAAGTTATCAGGTCCGACGTGTCCCTGAGTGGGGTCAGAGTCACATTTCAGGCAAACTAAAAAACACATCACTTTATCCATCATTCTGCTCTATATCCTTCAGATACCCACTCATATTAGATACTGCCAGTGCTTAAGAAACCATTAGGCAGCGGGTGTATGGATTTAGGGGGCGACACCACAAGTTCCTTGGAGAGAGAGAGAGAGGGACTAAAGCTTCGTTGTCTGAAATAATGAATTTGTAGCTGAACAAACAGATTAAAACTGGTGGATATGCGATGAAGGAAAGCAAACGTGAAAATAGAGCGATTTAATTTTTGACTGGCGTAATGGGACTCCGAAGTCTTTAGCTCAGGATGGCCATGACTCAAATAGATTAATTGGATACGGATGCGCTAACGGAGGATATAGCTTAAGGGAGATCCCAAATGCTCATTCATCCAATCCACCACTCTAGACCAGCGATATGGATGTAGGTGTAGAGTTGGTGGCTGTCAGTCTAATAGAAGGTTGTAATATATTGCAGCATTTCAAAGCTTTGTGAACAAAAGGACATCTTGACAAACTTGTTGACCTGTTGTGGGGGTAAAACGTTAATCAGAGGGACGCATTTAATTGATAGATTATATCAGGGCCGTAACTAGAAGCGTGCGATGGAGGTGATCACCCGGGTGCAAAGCTGAAGTGGAGCGTCAGTAATTACATTTTTATAGTTGAACCAGTTAATAATTAAAGATTT
>WWET01006687.1:52981-64691 GCA_011038615.1 Limnodynastes dumerilii
TCCTTCTGGCACAAAGTTACTAACTACAATGATACAATAAAGCTGCAATATTTTTGTGCAGCTTTTTGCCTTAATTTTATTAATTTATATTTATATTATTTTGCTTAGGACCCTGCAGCGATTGGTTGACGGTATCGATGGTCAGTTACAGGAAACCATTTGATGCCATCTAAGGAAGGAAGGGTTCAAACCTAAGTCAGCAGAATAGGAAACGACAGCCCATAGAGCGGTGTTCCAGTAACAGAGCGGCCCTTGCCCAGCTGACGCGCATCAGAATAAGGAAACCGTAACGGAGAGCGTTTTGCATAATACTGCACGTTATCAAAAACTGAAAACCACAAATGGGGAAGTAACAGAAGTGTCAGGAAAACTAGCAAAGGCCCTTATGTGTTTCCAAGTATAAAGAACACACACACTTATACAAGAGTGAACAGTTACAGTACACCTCCCTGCAGGGTCCATATACTAACGCGTTCCACCAGTGAGCCTGTATTAGAATACTATAGTGAAAGCAGCAGCTTTAAAATGGAGCAGACTGACACGTTCCACCAGTGAGTCTGCATTACAGCACTATGGTGAAATCAGCTGCTATGGAATGAAGTAGACTGACGCGTTCCACCAGTGAGCCTGTATCACAGCACTATGGTGAAATCAGCTGCTATGGAATGGAGCAGACTGACGCGTTCCACCAGTGAGTCTGTATTAGAGCACTATGGTGAACACATTATAATGGAGCTTACAACATGGTGTAAAGTAATGGCTTTTCTTGTCTATCTTGTTCACGTATAAAAACTCACATAGGAAATGTTGCTCTGGGTCTATGGAAGGGAAAACTAGATCATTTTATAGGTTTAGTAAAGGTCCTTTGCAGAGATGATCCCTAAGGGGTTTGAACAAAGGCACCTGTCCCGGGTGCATGTAAAGAGTGGAGACCAATTGCCACTTGCTGGCATGGGGGGTGTAATGAGGAAGTTTTGCCCTGGGCACCCTTGTAGGGCCTTTGGACCAAAGTGGACAATATTTGAAAAAATGTCATTTTTCAGAACTCTGGTTTGGTTGAGGCTCCCCCTGGTGGACAGAAAACCTACATGCATGAAAAAAATAGTTTCATTGCTGTGATTATGCAATAAAGAAGGTTATAACATAAACAGAGGTCAAATAAAGGCAATTTAGAAGCTCAGCGGATCCTCCCATAAAATACATTAATATGGGAAACTTAACAGTCTTAAGACTAAACAACATCTGTTATTTCAATGACTCATTAGACGTTCTTTACAGAACAGAATATACAAAAGATAAACATGTCGCCGGCTGAGGCCAAGCAAGCGAAACACAGCATTTAGACACATTTTGTTTAGCTACCACCATAAGCCCGTCCCAGGGAATAAAACCAAAGTGCTCTATTTATTGCATAAACGTCACTCACAGATCGCCCCTGGAACTGTCGCCTCCAAAAGCTTCCAAACTTCCTGAAGTGATGTTCATGGTTGTACCGGAAATTCTGCGCACTGAGGAGTAAGAAGCCATTAAGGCGCCCATAAGGGAAAAACAAACGTACAATCATTGCACTATAGGGCAGACGGTATATACTATATATGGGTATACAAATCCCAGAATCCTTTGGTCCCCTATTAAACGTCCCCACGTCCTGCTTTTTATAGGGTACTGTTAAGATTTATTCGCCATGTGGGGAATTAAAGGTCAGAGTGTGCAGCGGAAATTAAAATTGCGCAGTGCGAACGCTTACCAGCTTGAAGGCTCTCCCGCAGTTTTATCACCGAGTCTTCCAGGATGGACTCCTTAATTTTATCCTCTGTGCTGCAAAGGGACAATAATAACATTAAATACAGGGATGACGCCAGTGACAGGATTAGACCGTTCCCCATAAAATGAAAATCAGGCAGCGATTATAACCCGGGATGTATTGGCTGGTCTGAATGGCTGAATTTTTTCACCAATACTGCGCCAGCTGAATCATGGTTGTGTATGTTAAAATGGAGTGTGGATCCCCATTGTGAATGGCTCTATTTCAATAGGGCTGTTCGCTCCCAGGTCCGAACTGGCATAGCAATTGTTCTCCGGAGCACTAACCCTAAAACTCCTCCCCCTCACAGCCTAACCCTAAGACTCCTCCCCCGCACAGCCTAACCCTAAGACTCTCCCCTTGCAGCCTAATCTTGACTCCTCCCCCTCACAGCCTAACCCTAAAAATCCTCCCCCTCACAGCCTAACCCTAAGAATCCTCCCCCTCACAGCCTAATTCTAAGTCCCCGGAGAGGGTTACTCACCTCTCCAGTGGTCCAGCGATAGCGCTTCCAAAAATGAATGGGTGAGTGTGCCGATCGCATACTCCCCCCATTCATAAAAAAAATAATTTCTAAAATAGCGGTCATTCAAAATAGGCAGAAAGGCGTCTTTCCGCTGTCCCTACTTCATAATGACAGTCATCGATGAGGGGACTCGCACCATGTAATAACATTTGTCTACTTTCGATTCCTGTCTGTACTGAAACAGCCGCTATTTAGCTTATGCCATGATTGCTGTCGAAATTGCCAAAACGGCAACAGTCGTATCGTGAATAGAAACGGTCCTAAGGCATATGTCACCTGGCGTCAGGAAACGGTTATAAGGCGCTATGGTTCATCTACTGGGGCTCTAACTTTCCAACCCCTCTGACAACTAAAGGAATGCTTGGTAGGTGCCTCTGCTGGCCGCCTCTGTGCTGCTTTTCCCATCTATAACAGGTCACTAATCTCTCCCCTTATGAACCCTGGTTAATGCCAAACACAAGGGATCATAGCCAATACTCACGCACACACAGAGTGGCCAGGGATTGGCTGTCCCCCCACTGAAGCCTCTCACCCGTTATTCCTGCAGTCGTCCACCCACTCCTTCATTATGGCGTGGTAGGTGTCCAGGTCCATGGAAATGTCTCTCTTCTCCGGGTCCAGCATGTTGCACAGCTCACTGAGGCCACTGTCCTCGGATCCACGACTGGTTGTGTATCTCAGGTAATCCACGATTTTGGACACGGCCACTTTACCTATCCGAAGAGAAATTCCGTAACTCACATAACTATCCCTGCGCCCTATCCCGTGCCCCCAGTCTCTGAGTCACTGCTAGAAATCACTGGACGCAGGGTAATGGAAAAGAGTCACCAGATAACTAGACAACAAACGTATCATGGCGCCCTCCCCCCATCCCCCCTCTATCTGAGGCACACATGGGCCAGATCAATAGATCAAGCCAGAGAAGTAACAAGAGGCCCATCACGTGTCCCCACCTCTGTGCTCCGTGTCACACGCATGGAAAATACTGTCCAGCAAATCCTCCTCACAGATCAGGCTGACTTCAGAGGGCGGCTCCGTCTTATGATCACTGATACGCCTCAAACCTACAACGATGACAGAAAGAACCGGTGTCACATGTAACAGGGACATGAGAGTAACCCAACTGCTACACAGCGACATGAGAGACCCTACTGCTACACAGCGACACGAAAGAGACCCTACTGCTACACAGCGACACGAAAGAGACCCTACTGCTACACAGTGACACGAAAGAGACCCAACTGCTACACAGCGACACGAAAGAGACCCTACTGCTACACAGCGAAACGAGTATAACAACTGCTACACAGCGACATGAAAGAGACCCAACTGCTACACAGCGACATGAACCCAAGAGCTAAACAGCGACACGAGAGCAACCCAACTACTACACAGCGACACGAGAGCGACCCAACTGCTACACAGCGACACGAAGGTACAGGAGGGAGAGGCGGATATGATAGAAGGGATATAACCAGGTACAGGAGGGAGAGAGGGATAGGATATAAGGGATATAACCAGGTACAGGAGGGAGAGAGGGATAGGATATAAGGGATATAACCAGGTACAGGAGGGAGAGGCGGATATGATAGAAGGGATATAACCAGGTACAGGAGGGAGAGAGGGATAGGATATAAGGGATATAACCAGGTACAGGAGGGAGAGAGGGATAGGATATAAGGGATATAACCAGGTACAGGAGGGAGAGGCGGATATGATAGAAGGGATATAACCAGGTACAGGAGGGAGAGAGGGATAGGATATAAGGGATATAACCAGGTACAGGAGGGAGAGAGGGATAGGATATAAGGGATATAACCAGGTACAGGAGGGAGAGGCGGATATGATAGAAGGGATATAACCAGGTACAGGAGGGAGAGAGGGATAGGATATAAGGGATATAACCAGGTACAGGAGGGAGAGAGGGATAGGATATAAGGGATATAACCAGGTACAGGAGGGAGAGGCGGATATGATAGAAGGGATATAACCAGGTACAGGAGGGAGAGAGGGATAGGATATAAGGGATATAACCAGGTACAGGAGGGAGAGAGGGATAGGATATAAGGGATATAACCAGGTACAGGAGGGAGAGGCGGATATGATAGAAGGGATATAACCAGGTACAGGAGGGAGAGAGGGATAGGATATAAGGGATATAACCAGGTACAGGAGGGAGAGAGGGATAGGATATAAGGGATATAACCAGGTACAGGAGGGAGAGGCGGATATGATAGAAGGGATATAACCAGGTACAGGAGGGAGAGAGGGATAGGATATAAGGGATATAACCAGGTACAGGAGGGAGAGAGGGATAGGATATAAGGGATATAACCAGGTACAGGAGGGAGAGGCGGATATGATAGAAGGGATATAACCAGGTACAGGAGGGAGAGAGGGATAGGATATAAGGGATATAACCAGGTACAGGAGGGAGAGAGGGATAGGATATAAGGGATATAACCAGGTACAGGAGGGAGAGGCGGATATGATAGAAGGGATATAACCAGGTACAGGAGGGAGAGAGGGATAGGATATAAGGGATATAACCAGGTACAGGAGGGAGAGAGGGATAGGATATAAGGGATATAACCAGGTACAGGAGGGAGAGGCGGATATGATAGAAGGGATATAACCAGGTACAGGAGGGAGAGAGGGATAGGATATAAGGGATATAACCAGGTACAGGAGGGAGAGAGGGATAGGATATAAGGGATATAACCAGGTACAGGAGGGAGAGGCGGATATGATAGAAGGGATATAACCAGGTACAGGAGGGAGAGAGGGATAGGATATAAGGGATATAACCAGGTACAGGAGGGAGAGAGGGATAGGATATAAGGGATATAACCAGGTACAGGAGGGAGAGGCGGATATGATAGAAGGGATATAACCAGGTACAGGAGGGAGAGAGGGATAGGATATAAGGGATATAACCAGGTACAGGAGGGAGAGAGGGATAGGATATAAGGGATATAACCAGGTACAGGAGGGAGAGGCGGATATGATAGAAGGGATATAACCAGGTACAGGAGGGAGAGAGGGATAGGATATAAGGGATATAACCAGGTACAGGAGGGAGAGAGGGATAGGATATAAGGGATATAACCAGGTACAGGAGGGAGAGGCGGATATGATAGAAGGGATATAACCAGGTACAGGAGGGAGAGAGGGATAGGATATAAGGGATATAACCAGGTACAGGAGGGAGAGAGGGATAGGATATAAGGGATATAACCAGGTACAGGAGGGAGAGGCGGATATGATAGAAGGGATATAACCAGGTACAGGAGGGAGAGAGGGATAGGATATAAGGGATATAACCAGGTACAGGAGGGAGAGAGGGATAGGATATAAGGGATATAACCAGGTACAGGAGGGAGAGGCGGATATGATAGAAGGGATATAACCAGGTACAGGAGGGAGAGAGGGATAGGATATAAGGGATATAACCAGGTACAGGAGGGAGAGAGGGATAGGATATAAGGGATATAACCAGGTACAGGAGGGAGAGGCGGATATGATAGAAGGGATATAACCAGGTACAGGAGGGAGAGAGGGATAGGATATAAGGGATATAACCAGGTACAGGAGGGAGAGAGGGATAGGATATAAGGGATATAACCAGGTACAGGAGGGAGAGGCGGATATGATAGAAGGGATATAACCAGGTACAGGAGGGAGAGAGGGATAGGATATAAGGGATATAACCAGGTACAGGAGGGAGAGAGGGATAGGATATAAGGGATATAACCAGGTACAGGAGGGAGAGGCGGATATGATAGAAGGGATATAACCAGGTACAGGAGGGAGAGAGGGATAGGATATAAGGGATATAACCAGGTACAGGAGGGAGAGAGGGATAGGATATAAGGGATATAACCAGGTACAGGAGGGAGAGGCGGATATGATAGAAGGGATATAACCAGGTACAGGAGGGAGAGAGGGATAGGATATAAGGGATATAACCAGGTACAGGAGGGAGAGAGGGATAGGATATAAGGGATATAACCAGGTACAGGAGGGAGAGAGGGATAGGATATAAGGGATATAACCAGGTACAGGAGGGAGAGAGGGATAGGATATAAGGGATATAACCAGGTACAGGAGGGAGAGAGGGATAGGATATAAGGGATATAACCAGGTACAGGAGGGAGAGGCGGATATGATAGAAGGGATATAACCAGGTACAGGAGGGAGAGAGGGATAGGATATAAGGCGTATCAAGCTGGAAACCAACAAAATCATCTCTAAATCTTAAAACAGAGGATCAGTAGGGTCTAAGGCCATTATAATATTAAAATATATGTATTATAATTGTGTAGAGACATCTGCCGTCACGGTCTATGCTTCAATAGCGATTAGAGAGCGCTGAGTGCATTACCGGCACTTTCACTCATTGACAGTCTCTTCACCACCGGGGACTTTAAGGTAAAATGATCCGATTTACGATCAAAGTAAAAGCTTGGGCCAGAGGGCAACAGCCGGTCATCGATGACGATGCTCTTAAATTCAGAGTTTGAGACGTTTGAATGGTGGAACTTATATTGCGCCTCCAGGGAGGGCACCATGGGCGTGGAGCAGTTCTGGGAGCCGCAGGACAGCCACACTTTCTTGGTGGGAATTTTGGACGCCAGGATGCTGCTGAGCGGAGAGTTGCCGTCCGGTACGGGTGGGAGTGCCGGCGATGGAATGGGTAACCCAGGCGAGAAACCGGCGAGGTGACTGGGACTGGAGAAGCTGACCAGGTCCTTGCTGGTATTCTTCATTGCTCGGTTCTTCAGAACCTCCTCCAGGTTCTTCTTGGTGCTGGACTGCGGACTGTCAAAGTTCCGGGACTGAAACTTGGGGATCTGCAGGTAGGGATTGGACTCCTGATCTCTCATCTCGATGGTTTTGATCTTGCGACGAATGCTGTCCACGGGGTTGTGGCGTTTCGTGGCTGAGCCTCCTTCAGACATTTTGACAATTATTTTCTTAAAACAAAAAGAAAAAAAACCAATGAATGATTTCAATTCACGTTTCAAGAACACACAAAGACGTCACAATCACATAATCCTCTCCGGAGAAATACGTGGGGTCATTCGATAATACACTGCGTCCGTAACAACGGGAAAGGGTAAAAGTCGGAAACCATATTTAATGTATGGAAAAAGCCAGATACCCTATTAAATGCAATGAAAAAAATCCCACAAAACCCAGACACACTGAACTCACACAAAACACCCAGATCTACACTAGACACAAACTTTGTTTCCATCCTTTCAATGCATTTAATATGGTTTTGGTTTTTGTCTGAGCTTGAGAAAGTGTCTTAGAGAAACGAAACGCGTCGCTGGTTACTCTGTCCTCCAGTGTTATTGTCTATTTCATTATCTGTGAATGTGTCTTGGTGATCATCACGCGAGTTGTACTAAAGATTGACAAGACTGTTAATATATCGGCAAATGCTGTCTGGTGGGAGATGAGGTTGCCCCGCTATTGCAGCAAACCAGACGAAGGCTGTAGCAAGTACTGGATCCGGACTATCCTTGGCGCATTGTCATATCATATCAGCGTTAGGAGCAGTGCTGGGCTGGCCACCCGACACTGTGGACTTATAAATACAGCGAGGAGTTCTGATTAAGTGGAGAAGATAAAGATCGTCCCATGAAGTTGGATAACTTCTCTATTAACTTTACTTTTGCCATCCACTATATTCTTTAACATTGCTACTTCCAATACCACCTAATATGCCGTTTGTTTTTGCCACTCTGCCTGAATGACTATAATTATATACTAGCACCGTGTGTATAGTGTGTATTATACAATTTTTAAATAATAATTTTAAATATTCATTAATTTAATTGTATGCTTTCATTTTTAATAAATGATATTGATGTTTACACTGATGTTGATTTTCAGCTATCACAAACAGTAATTATCTATTTACATTCATTTTTCAGCGCTGTCTGTGATTCTGTAACATACAAGAAACCAATGTAGAGACTGAGAGAGGAGCAGCTCTAGAAGAGTATTTTACAAGGAAAAGGAGTCTAGCTACCCCATGCAATATAGACTCTGTGTGTGTGTGTGGGTAATTTTATAAGGGGGGATATTAATAAGGAAATTATTGCAATAGTCAATCCTTGTTGATAATTCTATTAAATTAGCACATCAGCTTCCATTTCTTTTCTTAATGAGAAATGACGTTCACAAACACCAGAGGGCGCTCTCACACTTATTCCTATAGGAGCAACACACTTACCATGAAGGCGATTATCAGATTTATGGAAATATTCATCTGCAGAATTTGGAGCCACGTTTAATGATTAAGGGGCTGATTCAGAGTTTGGGAGTAAGGGTAAATCAGGTGCAAGTGTACAGCTCAGCTAAACCATTTTACCAAAGTAAAGGCTGCTAATTCATCTTAAATCTTTTGCATGCAGGGAAAACGTTATTTTTAGTTTAATGTTTCATCTATAAAATAGATAATTTCACCTTAAACTTAATTTTGCTTTTACAATTTAAATTTGTCCTCCCCTTGCAGTAACACATGGTATTGCTCAGGTCTACACTTGCACCTAATAAAGAAGTGCAACTCTGAAAACATCTATGCAAAATTTTCATTAGTAGATTAATGTTTCCACCTAGTTTACATTTTGCAATTTAAGACTATAAATATGTCAAACTAGAAGAGGGGCTGGGTTTTCCAAGCATATTGGAGTTGTAACTGGAGTTTCATCACAATTTCATCACTATTTACTCTTTTTCCACAGGTTGGGGCTGATTCAGAGTTACACATCCACCCTTTTTTAGGTGGAAGTGTAGATCTGAGCAATACCATGCTGAGCTGCAAGGGGAGGCAGATTTATATTGTAAAACCAGAATTAAAATTAGGAGGTGAAGTTTCTTATCTCAACTCTTTTATAGAATCATCATAAAGATAACGCAGTATTTTAGTTCTATGTGTAAAAGTCATGTCATTTCCCTGCATGCACATTTTTTTTAATTAACACCCCTTACTTTGAAAAATGGTTTAGCTGAGCTGTACACTTCCACCTAAAAAAAGGTCGATGTGTAACTCTGAATCAGCCCCATAGAGCTTACAGACAGTGATATTAGATATTATTATTACAGGGAGTGGCTTCTTATCAGGCTCTTATCTTATTACCATTAACATAAGCACATAGGGGCTGATCCAGAGATGCACTTACACCTTTTTTTTAGGTGGAAGTGTACAGCTCGACTAAACCATTTTTCAAAGTAAGGGGTGTTAATGAAAAAAAATTTGCATGCAGGGAAAATACATGACTTTTACACATAGAACTAAAATACTGCATAGTTTTATGTTTATTCTATAAAATAGAGCTGAGCTAAGAAACTTCACCTCCTAATTTTATTTCTGCTTTTACAATTTAAAGTGCCTCCCCTTGCAATTCAATATGGTATTGCTCAGATCTACACTTGCACCTAAAAAGAAGGTGGAAGTGCAACTCTGAATCAGCCCCATAATCTAGAGGGAGAAAATGTATACTGATCCATTCTTGATATCATTACTATATAAACAAACACAGCATATGACCCAACACAAAGCTCATTGTACTTCTATTATATTCCATCAATAAGGTGACATAATGGTAAACAGCCACAAACCTGTGTTATCTCCTGATTTACTGAGCTGCAAGAGGGAACCTGCAACCACCTAACACATGTAACTAATGAGCAGGTGATGGGAATGTCTGACTAAACCCTCCCCCTTCGGCTGCTCAGACACTGCCCCCTCATGGAGAAGTCGGGGTACTGAAATAAAAACTTTTTATTTTACTTTAATAACACTATAGTGCACTTACAAAGTTTTCTATAACTTGTTTTCCATGGACCACATAGTTACCAGCAGCCTTTTTCATCTCCTACTCTGGTCTCTGGAACAAGTCCTTATATACATGTGCATAACATACCTTTTATTTGGCAGCTATAGAAATATGTTGTCAGAACAGCGAGGAAATGACCCCCCTCCCCCTGACATGAGAGAGACAGGAAGCAGAGCTTGTTCTGGGGACACTACTGATGTCACAGCATCACCACCGTGAGTGGGCTCTTAAAACAAGCAGGTGCATAAAACAAGGGGGAGCATTTGGTGATTCAGGGGCACTGACAGGCAATGATTTCTTGCCCACTCTAGTAATATAAATAATAGACGTCAGCTAAAAACTGGCTCTGTAATGGGAATGATCACAATGTTACTGGTTTATTAGGGGGAGAACCATCTCATTAATCTTTGTACACAGGGTTGCTTCAGATCTGCCTTCATCTAGGACCCTCCATGGGGCTGATCCAGAGTTTGGGAGTAAGACAGGTGTAAGTGTACAGCCCGGCTGAAGCATTCTGTGACGTGAGGAGGCTCATTCGTATGAATTATTTAGCATGAAGGGAAATACTTTCTCACAGAGCTCACATTCTGCTCAGCTTTATGTGTAATCTGTAGCAGAGAGCTCAGCTCTGTTCCATTGGGGTCTATGGCAGATGAAGTCATTACCCTCTGTGGCAGTTGTGAGCAGTCTGCCCCCTTGTGTGATGGCGCCTCCTTCACTCTGTTGACCCTGTGAGGTGGGTTGGAGAGCAGGAGGGCGTGTTGTGTGCTCACATTGCCCCTCACTGTGTACACAAGGGTCAGGTTTGGCAACTTTAAGTCTAGCACACAACAGCTTATGGTATTATTAGCTAACATTAAGGAGTGAGAGGGTATAAGCAGGCAGCAGTGTGGAGTAAAGAGGTATAAGCAGGCAGCAGTGAGGAGTCAGGGGGTATAAGCAGGCAGCAGTCAGGAGTCAGGGGGTTATAAACAGGCAGCAGTGGGGAGTTAGGGTGTATAAGCAGGCAGCAGTGTGGAGTCAAGGGGTATAAGCAGGCAGCAGAGAGAAGTCAAGGGGTATAAGCAGGCAGCAGTGAGGATTCAGAGGAATAAGCAGGCAGCAGTCAGGAGTCAGGGGGTATAAGCAGGCAGCAGTCAGGAGTCAGGGGGTATAAGCAGGCAGTAGTGAGGATTCAGGGGGTATAAGCAGGCAGCAATGAAGAGTCAGGTATATAAGCAGGCAGCAGTGAGGAATCAGGAGTATAAGCAGGTAGCAGTGAGGAGTCAGGGGTATAAGCAGGAAACAATAAGTGAGGGGTATAAGTAGGCAGCAGTGAGGAGTCAGGGATATAAGCAGGCAGCAGTGAGGAGTCAGGGGGTATAAGCAGGCAGCAGTGAGGAGTCAGGGAGTATAAACAGGCAGTAGTGAGGATTCAGAGGGCTATAAACAGGCAGCAGTGAGGAGTAATGAGGTATATGCAGGCAGCAGTGCGGATTCAGGGGGTATAAGTAGACAGCAGTGTGGAGTCAGGGGGTATAAGCAGGC
>WWET01006688.1:7519-18406 GCA_011038615.1 Limnodynastes dumerilii
TTCAACAGGTGGAAGATAATTAACAGCAGCCTCTAGGGACGGGTCAAGATATGTCCATAAAGCACAAAATAGTCCAAGATTGCCCCTAGGGACGAGACAGGATATTACACATCCATAAGATGTAACAAGAGGTCAGCATAATAGAATAGTAAAAAGTCTCTGCGTTTCCTTGGGGATTAAGGATTCTAGTACCTTTGGGCTGGATCCAGACTTAAGTAAGTGCTTGAAATTAGTTACTCCTGAGCTAAACCATGTTGATTGCAGGGGAGTCTTATTTCATCTGTTGCAAACAGTATTAAAATTCAAAGGTGATGTTTCCTATCTCAAGTCTAAATAACAGTGTCATAGTAAAGCTGGTCAGTATCTGTGTGCAGTAAGCAATTCAAAGATATATCCCTGCATGCAAAGAATACAATTAACTTTACTCTTCCTGCAATCAACATGGTTTAGCCCAGGAGTAACTAATTTCAAGCACTTACTTAAGTCTGGATCCAGCCTTTTGTTATTAAAAATACTTTTAACTCTATTAAGGACTTGGTGACCTCATAATTTGCACGTTAGTAATATACCTGCCTTATTACTTACTGTGTAAAATTTCAGCTGCATAGCATTCAATGCAGTCTGAGCATGCTCGCGTAAGCTTTTGTAGATGGGCCTTGGTGTCTCTTAATTTTCTCCCCAAGGCCAAGTTTGGGTTAGCCTGGTTAACAGAGTCTAATTAGGAGATTTCTATTTCCACTTCCAGTAGCCTTTTATAGAACACCAATAGTAAAACATGGAGTACTCTCAGGCATATTAGTTTGTAGCTATATGGTAAAGGACTGCTGCATCTCACTTACAGTATATCTATATTTGATTTAGTAGAGTGTCTTTCCCATGACCATAACATTGGGGAGAATCCTCTCACAGCCTCCCTGTCACCAGTCAAGCAGTTTTGGTGCAGTGTGGATACTATAAGGTGTCATTTTTTCTTCACGTATATTCATTGTAGATAGTATTTCTTTTTGACCTGAATTACCAAGGAAATACTATGCCTACTTTATCTTTTAATAATAATTTCTTTATAACTAAGTTCACTTGATTTTCCTTGATAACAGGTTTTAGTTGATTTGAATTTCCAAAGCAGTTATCTTCTCGTTCATCTGACACAGCAGCAGCATGACCTTTTCAATAAATAAGAACATTAAATTCAAAGATTTACTGGCAGACCTCACATTTATTTTGTGAGAAATGTTACCAGTATTCTTTTGGCTCTGCAGTATTCTGACAAAACAGGGACAAACGCAGGATTTTTTAAGGGAAGGTTCCATATTAATACCTTAAATAATTAGTAGTCTTAGAAAATAAAGAAAACTGCTGTGTGACATAATGGACAATGATACAAGTCTAGAAGGAAATTTTACCACATTTCACTTGTTATAGATAGTTATACTAATGTGCCAGTTGTCAGTGTCTCTGACAATATGGGCAGATGGTAAACACAGCAGGCAGCCATTTCATCTGATCAGTCCCTGTCCTCTGCTGTGGTTAAGGGTGGTTATAAGGAAGAAGACAGGATAGAGAACTTACTAGTAAACATTGCGCTGTAGGACAGCCACTAGTGGGCGTATTATGAATTACATGTTTAAAAACTGGCAGATTCACAAAAAGCAATTTTGCTAATCCTAGTGGTGGAAGGGGGTTTACCGGTTACCAGAAACCCCCCTGGGTGCACTCCTGCAAAAGACGGGAACCAGTAGTCCACTGCCGCTGCGAGCATGACACCAATGCAGCAGCAGCGAACTTCCAATAGATAACACTCCCCTCACACGTACGGAACACAGGACCCTACCTTAAGTTTTATGCACCGGCCCCACAGAAAATAGCGTGATGCCTTATGGTGAATCATACGTAAGGCCTTAACCAAGCCCTTTCTCTATGATTATCATATCTCCCCTCACCCACCATGTTCACATGCACGCAGAGTGCAGAAAACAGTCACATTGAGTAATTCTGGATTCAATCTAAAATCTCAATGTGTAATTGTAAAAACTATCTGCCTTTTCTTTAATCATTTCAGATGTTTATAGAGTTAATCGGTGGAGTCTTGATTAAATACTGTGGTCACTGATTGCAAATATTATATTTTCATTTTTACTTACAGTAAAAGCCCTTGCTAGAGCTTTACAGTGATACACAAAAATTTGCAATACTTGCATTCCATTATAGCCTATGAAAATAGAGAGGCATAGATGATGTGATTTTAATGTGATATGCAGGCACACATAGAATTATACTGGAGTGTAACAAAATGCACAAAAGAAAAAATCTTCCATGAGAGAATGTACCGGTACATTCTATTGTTAATTTTATTTGAAAATGTGCTAGTTAATGACTGGCCGTAGGTTATCTCTTCATTGTATAGACTGTGTGTTCCATTAAAAACATTCCTGTCATATTTTGCAATATCTCACAGAGTAAAAAACTGAAAACAAACTTTGTACTTAAACTTTTACAAATAGAAGTCATTGTAGATTATTGTAATGCATCTTTTGCCTGAACATAAATGTCCAGACTCTTGTATGCCTGTAGAGTACTTACCTGGATGCGGTGAGCGGCGGCAGTCTGGGGTCGAAGTTCCACTTCTCTGTGGTGCTCAGGCGGGTCTGAAAGGATTCGCCGGGGCCAATGGGGAAGTGGGACGTCATCATTGCGGAACAGAAGGGGGACCAGACGGCGAGCCAATCCGAGCTCGCTGTGTCATTAGCTCTCCCCCCAGCCAACTCTATAAGAGTGGCTGGGGCTGGAGCACGAGGCAGTTGTCAACGGGAGTTGGAGCAGAAGCAAGACGTCGCTGAAGGCCAGAAGAAGCCAGAAGAGTGGATTCAGACTGCCGGCGGCATCGAAGAAGATCCAACAGAAGCCCCGCGGCCACAGGAGAATACCTGCGGGCAGAAGATTACCGCAGGCCTGCCGCCCATGAGCTTGTAATAGAGCTCCCCAGCCCCTTGGTTGTTGGCACGAGGGGGAGGCTTCCCCCTCACCCCCTGATTGGTCCACCAGGGAGTTGGTAATTTCCCCCCCACTGGACCACCAGGGAGTTGGTAATTTCTCCCTCCGTTGAATCACCAGGGAATCGTGAATTCTGCCCCTTGCTCAGAAGTAGGTGCTCCAAGAGGAACACCCCCCCACCTGTGTGTTTAAGAGCAGTGTAGCTTTGCCCTGGCCATTTTGTCCATAGAATAAGATATTTACTGTTCACCTGGATGACGTGCATGGAGGTGAGTTAAACTGTTTTAAGTATCCTGGACGTCTACAAAAGAGTACACGCTTCACGGAGTTGCCAAGTAGCACAAGGTGAAGGCATCATACTCTTTCCGCAGCAGGTGGGTGATGCCTAGGAGGGTAAGTACTTTGGCTTGTAATGTGTAAGATATTAGGCCTGGTCTGACAGTAAAGTTTTGTTTGCATTTAGCAGTGTTGTTTCCCCATTGGGAGTTTCATATAGTTAAGTAGCAGGGTGTTAGCCCTCCGAATAGGGTAATGTTATTAAGCCAGGCTGCTTATGTTTCCCTTGCAGGAGCGGTATGCTATTCACCCACGGTGAATAGCATACCGAATATAGAAACAGTTTAGCCCCCATCATCGGTGGGTAAGGTAGGCTCCAGACGTGAGTAGTCTAGGAAGACTGGCGTTTTGGTAAACTCTGAGAGAAGGTGAGCGGAGTGTCGGCAGGCGCTGCATCTGTCCGGAGTTTTCCAGAAACACGTAGGACCCAGGGGTAGGGAGGGTCAGTTTGTGTTTCAGGACTCTTTACGTGCCCACCTGTCAGTGGCTGCAGCACCAGGCGTGACAGTAGCAGCCAGACTTCGGTATGAAAGGATAACATGTTTAGGCTGAACATGCATTTATCACTAATCATTGATTTCTATGTGTAAAATATAACATCTTTGGTAGTTAATAGTTAATTAAGATATACAAAATGGTTGTTTTGTGGGAATTACATGCAGCAGCATATGGCCCCAGAAAAGTTGGAAACTGGAAAGGTCCTGCCTCCTCATCACAACTCAATATAATATGACCAATAACAATTCTATTAACTCGCTATGACTTAAAGAGGTGGCTTACACAATATTAAATCAAATTTCTGACCATTTCTTCTAATGGCAGAAGGGTGTTGGTCCTTGAATTTTATAGTCTGCTTCAATAGTAGTAAATGCCCTGTCTAGGAGGGAGTTAGTAAATGACTGACTAGTAGAGGTTAGGGGTTTGAACACATATTATGGTTTAGGTACATCACTAAAAGAAAAATAAAGGCAAGATAGAAAGATTTCCTAATAATTCCGAACTGTATTTTATGCCAATTAATGGAAACTATTGCTTATATGTTTTCTGTAACTTAGATAAATGCAAAAATGCTTACGAAAAAGTATCTTTGTCTGCTTGATTATCCCATAATCAACCAGTCAATCACACATTATAGATGAAAGTATATGCATTATTACTGTGTATATTAATAATAATGGCTGCATTTACTTATTTTGTCTTCAAAGCACTAAACCATTGCTTCTATTTAAAGTGTAATGTAATGTGTTGTAAATGTGATATATTTAATCACAGGTGTTGTGATTATTTCTCTCAGAGTAGCAATAAGGAAATGGTTGCTTGGCAACTAAGAAGACTTGGGTTTATGATATATGTAAAGAAATTAGTTGTTCGAAGTTGTTCCATTAGAAGGAGTTTCTTCAAAGAGTGTGGGTTATTGTTTTGTCAATTAGATATTGAATATGTTATAATATGATATTAAGGAAGAGAACAATGGACTTAACCCCTCTGTAGCCATAGCTATGTTTTTCTTGCAATTGTGCATATTGTGTGATGAAACTGCATTACTAAGAAACAGGAGCGGTAAAGATGAACACATGACAAGTATATATTATGTCTCCACATGAGGGATTGGCCCACACAGCATTTACAAGATACGTATGGTGGGTGGGCATAGGTATTTAAATTGTACAGTAAGGGCTTGGCTAAGCCCTTATGTACAACTCAGTATTCCGCACAGGTTTTCCATGTGGAATAAATAGGGAGAGTACTGATCTCCTTTGTGCAGAATATATGAAAGCAAAGTCTGAAGTTTTCTAGTCACAGGGCTGTAAATGTATGAACTGTGTATTTAGGTCTGAATCCAGCCTATGGATGAGTTAACACAGGGGCATCAGAACATTTATAGGTTCGGAGAGGCAAGGCTTAATGTTGTTTTGATGCCCCTTGTTTGTGTATTGGTAATTATCTTACCTAGTGCCCCTTAAATTACACAATTTTTTGTGTCCTTAGTTTTTCTGTCCTATAAATTGTGAATGACAATAGAACAATACCTGAAAATTTTTACTTTACTGTAATAAACTAACCAGTGATGTATAACTTGCTAATTTTAAAAACAGATAATAAAGATGCCTTTGCTACATGGGTGGATGAACTTTTGTAACCTGGGATCTAATTTTTTGTATGCTATGATCTACCAGTGTCAATACATTGAAACTTAAAACTTGGAAAATTTACTGATGAGATAAATATGTTGCAGTACGGCTGACAGGGGAATTACGTACACCGTGTTCTTAATTCCCATCTAGAAGGTTGTGCGCATACGATGGCTCTTATGAAAAGGAGGCTTTCCCCCATTACGCATGTCGTATCTCCGCTGTGAAGGCGGCAATAGACATGCTAATGAGGGGATGGGGCGGGGGAAGCCCCATTACGATCTGGTATGCGTGATCATAAAAGTTAAGGTAGGAATCTGGACACGTAAGTGTCCAGATATCCTACCAACAGCGAGGAGTGCACGGGGCATGCACTCCCTGCTAAGATGACGGCGGTAATGACCCTGGGCGCCCGTAAGGTGCCCATAGGTCTGGATCCGGCCCTATGTTTGGATATTTCTTCTCAGCCAAACCATTTTCGATGCAATATCATGAATATCAATGTCCAAATCAAAGGTAAAGTACTAAAATGCTGCTACAGGTTCAAGAAGTCCAGGAAATGTATGTCAAAGTTTTGCCATCTGTTCCATGTATCTAGCAAACTGAGCAATTTCTTTTTTCTTCTATGGTCTAGCTCAGACATTAGATTTGTTGAAGTCACAGTTAGTACTTCTAGAGATGCTAATAGCAATTACAGTTTCTGTTTAAAAAAAATGTTAGCAGGCCAATCAGTTCATCAACACTTATTTCATTATTTCTTTAGTTCGTTGTAACTGCACATTTGGTTCATTCAACAAGGCTGTTAAGTATAAATCTTCCAGCTGGTTGTATTTCACATCACTGGACACTGGAAATATTTTCAGATAGTAGATCACTTTTAGCAGTAAAATCCATGTCAAACCTAACAAAAAAAAACCCAGTATTGAATTGCTGGTTAAAGTTACTCTTGTTTCAAGTATTACACAGAATTTAATCACCAATACTTACGTTAATCAGTCCACAGCTCACAGTAATATCCCCCATAGTAGTGAACTCAGTACACTTACCAATATTATGAATGATCTTCTCTATAGAATGTTTTGATTTCAGAATAACCACTCCTGCACTGTGACCACTCAGGTTGGCTCAGAAGGGTTCTTACTTGCTCTTTTCTGCTTTGCTAAACCTATGGGACCTGTGTCCCCAAAATGCAGTACAACTAGAAGTCCATTTGAGCATTTATTTTAATAAAAACAGTCCAGCACTGTGACTTCTCAGGCGGTTGCAGTCCCCGCTACGATGGGCTGCTTTTAGAAATATAGACAGACGAAAGTTCCTTTTCAGCTGTCTCTATTTTGAATAGGGAGCCTTTTTAGAATTTTTTAATGAAAGAATGAGTGCGCAGATTGGCATACTCATCTATTCATTTTCACAGGACCACCATAGACCCGCAGGTCCCGCCACTGACAGCTCCGGAAAGGCCTCTAACCTCTCCAGGGACTTTTAGTGTTGGGGGGTTTAGGTTCTTAAGAAGGAAGGGTTTGGGTTAGGGCCATAGAAGAGGAGGTCTTAGGGTTAGGCTATAGAGAAGGGTCAAGCTGCAGGGGGGTTAGGGTCAGGATACGGGGAAGGGAAAGTTAGGATAATAGAAGGGGAGAGTTAGGGTTAGAATTAGGGAAAGGATTGGGGTTAGTTTTTAGACTTACCTTTCAGAGCACCGTGTTCAGTGTTTCAGGGATCGATTGCTAAGCCTCATCGAAACTGGCTGGGAGAAAACAGTCCTATAGAAATAGGGCTGTTCTTTGCGGGGACCCACACCCCCTTCTTAGGGTACCTCAGAAGAGCTATAACTTCCAACTTTGCTAAGTTTCTATAGCCTATTTCCCAAAAGTGCAGCACAACACTGATTGCCCAAATTGTAATGTCCACATCACATAATAGCACCCCTATAAGATAATAGCTCATCACTGCAACAACTGCCTAGTCCACACAAAACTGCCACACTGCCCATAAGGATAAGACCAGCAAGGCTGCTAGCAAAGATCTGGGGGATCCCCACTGCCTAAAGCCTCCTGAAACCAATGTAGTGTCAAATAGCATGTATACTTTTGTGCAGCTTGAAGCAAGACTTTGAAACACCTTCAGGTGTTTTCTCTTGTGAATAATTAACACAACACTGTTGTGTCCAGATAGACAGTTCCTATGTGGTCCCATCTCCACAAATAACTATGTTTCTGGGAATGCTGAAGCAGGCATAACACCATCTCCTCCCCTCCATTGTGGTTTCTATTCATTATGTGTGCTTTTATTATTATTGTTTAATAATATTTCATACATTGTTTAGTTTCAAGGAGTACTCTGATCCCTGTCTGGCTCACAGCGTGACTTTCGGAATGATGTCCAGGCCGCCCAAGTCGACTGATATCTCCGGGAACGTAGCGGGCACCAATAACTGCTGTGCCAAGACCTCTAGCTCTGACCGACTACCTGCCAGATAGAAATGGGACATGGGGTACCTGTCAGACACATGTTAGGACTAGCTGTCTGAATTTAGGATATCACAAGACTAGATGCCTATGGAGGCGAATGACGGATGGGACGAGGCGCTATGGTGGTTAATGGCTTGGACAACACCCATGTTATCACAGGAGAAAATGATTTAGCAGTTTTGGAAGTGCTCGGCCCAGGAAGACTAGGTTATGAGTGAAACAAGACCAGCGCCAAGTGCTAGGCCAGGATCCTGTGCACCAGTCCCCCTGGAAATAGGTGCTGTAACCCGCTCCACCTGCCGCCTCTGTCATTAGTAAGAGCTTGATATTGGTAGTGGCCGTGGCAGACCAAATCCAGATGCCGTTGAAATTTCTTTGGGAATGTATCCCAAACTCCAAGATCTGCTTTAAGGTCATTGGAGAGTGGAATCCATCCCTGTGGGTATACATATTTGCCCTTGTGCATTTGTTTCTTCATGAGCAGTTGCAGCCCACGAGTGACAGAGTTGCAATGAACTGTACCCATGGGGGGATGAGCATGGAGGAGGTGGTCTTTACAGCCTGTTTACACGCCCTTTTCTTCAGGTGCCTATCTGTTGCTTTCTCTAGGTGTTCTGGGTGCCTTTTAGATGCGCCTGATGATATTGATGTAAACTATGAGTATGATGAGAGTGAAAGTGTGTCATCTGAACCCGTGTTTAATGGGCAGACTCACTGGTGATGGTCTTGATTGGTCCTGGTTAATTGTTCGAATCAGCGGTTCCTGTAGCGGTAGGGTGAATGCCATCAGCATCGTCCACAGCAGCCACTGCTCGCGTCTTTCCTCATGTTAATGCCGACATATTTCAAATACCCACTTGCTGCTGGCCTGCGAAACTGGACAGAGGATAGCATCAGCACTGGTCCTAGGAGTGTGACATGGATCTGCAGTGGTGCAACGAGGTGGACTGTGACCTGGATCGTGTACGGCACCTCTTGTGTCCATGGTGGTAGTGATGAGACTGTGAGCAAGAAAAACCGCATGGGGGATGGACTGGACCATGAGCGATAACGCCTATCCCCAGACCTTCTATGTTTATGCCTATAGGATTGCTAACTTTATGTGAGGCACTTCTGCTATGGGTGGGGGATTTCCTATCCTCTTCATTATGATGGCTATGGGGCCTTCTGGGGCATTTTACTTTTAATGTGGTGCTTTTGGGAGGGCAAGGGTTTGCACAGGCCTCTTCCCACACCACTACTTGTGACCTGGTAAACAAAGGTCTTCCCCACTGGCACCAGGGTTTTCTCATTGGGGTTCAATGCAGCACTGCAGCATCAGCCAGACGGGAGTCCTCACTATGGGAAGGGGCGTGCACATGCGTGCACCACTGTCTGCCTCCTGCGACTCCACATGTGAGTGTGACCACTGGAAGGAGGAGGCTGGATTGTGCTCTGACACAGCCACATGTGATCCGGAAGTGGCTGCATTGATAGTATGGGAACTGGAAGCGGACGCGCCGTCATCTTGAGTGTGGTGGTGCTCTGTGGCCCCCGGGAAGGACCAATTCGAGTAAAGATGAGGAGGGAGGTTCAGCATGAAGCCTGCTCCCTCTTTTCATAAGTCCAGGGACCCTGACACCATGTTGACTAGGGGTGTCAGGTAAGAGCTCTGGGGATGAGTCTTGCAGCTGTGTGGGCATGCTTGGGCAATTGGAGGCCATATAGAAAAGGTGGAAAGGAGAAGAAAGGAAAAAAAAGGTTCAAGAGAGAGGAGAAGTAAGATTTGAAAGGAATGTGTAAGAAGAGAGGAGAAAGGAACAAGGCAGAGATATGGTGTAACAAATAGAAAAATAAAACAAATAAGAATAATAGGAAAGAGTAATTGAAAAGGCAGTGTTAATTGTGTTTTATCTTTTAGGGAACCCCCACTGACTCTAGCAAATTCTAAAGAAGAGGCTGAACTTCATTCAGGTGGGAGGGGTGTTATAAAGGCCAAAGGGAGACCCCTCCCCAAATACAAAGGACCACTCAGGGGACAAGTAAAAACAGGTGAGTGGCATGATCCAGGGCACACCCCACGCAGGGAGTTTAATCATACGCATGTCAAATTAAATTTAGTTTTCAGTATATATGTTCTGTGCAGGGAATGGTTTATCACTTTGCTATTCTATTTAAGGCTTGCTGTTGCACTTTGTGAGTACAAGCAGTTGTCGAAGTGGAAATTTAAAAGTGGCGGTATGGAAAATTAGAAGTGGCGGTATGAAAATATAGAAATAATAGAAGTGAATGGAGATTTATAGCTTTTCAATTAAATCAGTAGGAGAAGTGACGGTATACCCCTGTATACCCCCTCACTTTGAGCCCCGATTACAAGAATATCTTAATAAAACATTTTTCCTATTATATAAGAACTTTCTATAACAATAAAGAAAACCATGATAAACTTGTCCATATCTGGAAATGGAAATACGAAAGACTCACTTCATGAAACAATTATTGAATCTCAAGGCAGGCTGTTTATTAATAAGTCAATTCAACACAAAGAAACCGCACCAGCTAAACATATATAATTTACCTATGTGGTATATTCATACAACTATACAACACAACTCAATGAAACACCCAAGTTAACATTACCACACTCTAAGGTGCATCATTGCTAACAGATGATAGTGTGTCCCATAAAGACAGACTTATATATCCAATTTAAAAAGTACAATTTTTATTCCAAACTGGTTAAAAAACTATGAGATGAAAATATTACAGATTAAAAATTCAGCTCCATTAATTCATTATAATTAGACCCACATCCCCTCAACATATATTAACAGTGCTTGTAAAAGTAGGTCAGACACAAATTGTAACACAGTATCATAGTCTCATACTGTGCAATTACAAGCCCATACATACTGTTTGGAGGAGGATCAAACCAAATTGTGAATAGAAACACCTAAGCTAAAAGGCAGGAATCTTTCCCT